>MU832657.1:0-69244 GCA_029204225.1 Diphasiastrum complanatum | reverse complement strand
AATCTTACAGTGACGCAAGCTGGGCATCCATGAAGGATGATATCAAAAGTATTTCAGGAGGTTGTACTCTAGCATTTGGCACAACCATACTTTGGATAAGCAAGAAGCAAACAGCAGTAGCTCAATCTTTGTGTGAGGCCTAATATGTAGTAGCAGCTAAGATGGCAAACGAGCTGATTTGGACAAACAAATGTTGGAAGGGTTGATGAAACTATTTACGAACCTTATGTCTTACTAATGGATAACACTTCAAATAACTATCTTACAAAAGACTCCCTGTGTTTCATTAAAAAATGAAACATATAGCTATCAAGTACCATTGTTATTCGGGACTTAGTTGAAAAGAAGTCTGAAGAACAGCCTTCATACCTACAGAGGAAATGACAGCTGATATCTTTACAAAGCACATCTAATTTTATTGTGTTTTGATCAATTTTTGTGAGCCTTAATCTTTTGTGATCAAAGCAAGGTCCTATTTTCTAAGGTGACTAGATTTTGCTAAATATTGATTCTAAACTTGTGATCTAGATCTTTGTAGATTTTTAATTCGGCTTCAAATCTAGTTTCTTGAGGGTCACAAAATTGATTTGTAGAGTCAATTTAGATGTGTGTACTTTTTTGTACAAGAACATCTCCTCATCATGGCATCAATATGAGGAGGCAAGTGAAAGATTGAAATCATCTAACTAGAGAATAAAATTTTTTCCATTCCATGATTAGCTCCAATAAATCTAAAATACTGGAAGTCAATTAATGTTATCAATCTTTTCATCTTCAAATACCTTGCAACATTGAAGGATTTTAAATATAAGGTGTCATGAAAGTGATTATATGATGTTTCTAGAATAAGACATCAGACTCATGAATGAAAACATTTCTCTTTTATGCTTATATATTCAAGTGACTTTAGGAAAGAATTTTCTATGAGCAATTCAAAAATGCCATGTCTTTCAATCATAAAATACCTTTGAATTATTGTTAGGGCTATTTCTGACAGATTTGGTCATCAAAAACTCCTAAAAGGGGAAGGTCCCACATTGCCCTTACATCAATGACCAAGGAAGACCACTTCCAATCCTAGTGGCCGACTCGATCACTTTGTTCTCCTCCTTCCAATGGAAGTTCTCCAAGTTTCCAAGAGTATGGTCAGAGAGGGCGTGATCTTCTATTGTTTGTTGGTGCTAGACAATTGAACTCGACACTTTGTGGGATTTATCAGTTCTCACCAAGAAAAACAATGAATAATTATAAGAATTGAATCGAACTATCGAATTCAAACAATTGCTTATTCGATAGTGTTGATAGTGACATAGTGTTGACAAGGCCAATAGTGTCAACAATGTCAATAGTGACCAATTGATAGTTTGATGTCATTGGCTCTGCTTCGAATATCCATGTATTTTTGTAGACTGTTCAAATGTGCATGTAAAACTACAGACTATCTCGCATAATAGCTCGTTTCTATGACTATTGTAGAGAGGGAGTCTTTAGATGGTACAAGGGTACTCTGAAGATAGAGTTAGGTGAGTAGGAGTAAGATTAAACTCCAGCACTCCCCCTTAAACTTACTACTAGGAACATGAATGAAAATTAACATACTAACTAAGGTAGCATGTCTTTCTTTTGACAATGGTTTTGTTACTCAACCAAACATATGATCTGTATGATAATAGTTTGATTTGACATCTTTATTTTGAACTTTCTCTTTGAGAAAATGAAATTGAACTTCAATATGCTTAGTTCTAGATTGAGTTCGTGGGTTCATAGAAAGAGCTATTCAACTCTGCTTGTCACAATGGAGTATTGTTGGTCTGATCTACTAAAATTTAGATCCTTGGGAAATCTTCTAAGCTAGATAATCTCCTTTACTACAAAGGTGGCTACAACATATTCAGACTTAGTAGAGGACAAAGAAATGCATTTATGCTTTAGACTATTCCATGAAATGGGTCATCCCTACAAGAAAGCATAGGTAGCTAGAGGTAATGGATTTTTTGATATCCATGTCTCTAGCCCCGATTTGAGTTGAAATAGGCTTTTAAGATTAACGCATCCTTTGAGTTTCCAACATAACACAGAACATGGTTCCTCGTGGCTTGTATGTACCTCAATGCTCTTTGTAGAGCTTCCTAGTGTGGTAGGCTAAATTTGACATGTATTGCGACAATGTGCTGACTATGTATGCTAGATCAAGTTGTGTATAGATCATGGCATACATGATCGACCCAATGATTGATTGAAAGGAGTATTTGCACATCTCTTTTTTCTCTTGCTCAGTCTTCAAGCACATGTC
Organism: Diphasiastrum complanatum; assembly: GCA_029204225.1. Taxonomy (NCBI): domain Eukaryota; kingdom Viridiplantae; phylum Streptophyta; class Lycopodiopsida; order Lycopodiales; family Lycopodiaceae; genus Diphasiastrum; species Diphasiastrum complanatum. The sequence continues at coordinate 66,951 of MU832657.1, read as the reverse complement.
CTTCAATTCAATCTTGGATCCATGGGTGATTCTATTAACTTGCAGTCTTCCATGCCATGCATGTGGAGTACATTGGTTAGATACTTTGTTGGCTTATGGCGATCATTCTATTTGTTATGTCTCTCATGATCTCCATGTTGAGTAGCCTGTAGGTAGTGCACTAGGCTCGAATCAATCATTTTGAATTCCTTCGATAGTAGATTTTTTTCTCATGCAATAGCTGATTTGAATTGCTGATGATTAATGGATTATGGACATATAATACTATTATAACATAGCTTGAGCCTATGTGCTAGAGATACACATTTAAATCTACAAAACTAGAAGTAAATTGGTGCTGCAAAAAAAATCAATTAATTCTATTGAATCAGGCCCTTGGAGCTTGCTTTTGCCTGTAAGAGCTTTCTGGCAAGTTACATACTTTATGCTCTTTAGGCCTTGAAGGACGTAGCCTTACAATAGCCATTAATGTTTGAAAGAGATTGGTGTTTTACCACTAGACTGAGAGGTCTTAGTGTAATCTATTTTATTAGATCTGTTCGTATCCTTTCACCACTAATCGAGCATATCCATTTGTTGGATATAAACTATCTGGTTAAGCTTTAACTTGAATATCCATTTTGTTTCATTCATCTTCAACATTCGGAGGAGGGATTGACAAGACTCCAAGTCTTGTTCTTCATCAACGAGTTGACTGATCGTTCATATGGATTAATGCCAGGTTGTCTGCAATCTAAACTCGGACAAGCATTTTGCTACTAAGGTAGGTTCATCATAATTGATGAATGATTGAGGATATATTGATCAAGTTCTTGTCATATTTGATTAGACCTTCGAACAATCGTTGATGCTAAGTAGATGAATCTCCCTGTTGCACTACTAGGGGGTATTTTTCAATTAGTGTTGAAACATTTGCAGGTCGAGGCCCTGTCGATGGTAAATGGAGCTATTGGAAACAAACTTCTACATTGGCTGCCTTTGTTAAAACAATCGCATTTGTCTCCCAAGAAGACTACATCTCGATTCGACATCATAAATTCAATAAGCCTTTGTGTGACGTCGAGTACCTAATGAAGATATTCCTATAGCTCATAAGGATTGTGCTTCTTTCTCAAGTCATAAGGATTTGCACAGCATAGACAACCAAACACCTCGAAGGTGCTTCAGACTTAGCTTGTAACCATAGTAGGCCTCGAAGAAAATCTTCGAGTCAACCAACTTTGGTGCTCAAATAATTTTGTAGATATCAAGCAGTAGAAACAGCTTTAGTCCAAAATTTCTTGGGTAGCTAAGTGTTAGATAGTATTTTTCGTGCTACATTGAGTAATATTCGTTCCTCCTTTTGACTACTCCATTTTGTTGTGGGGTGTAGCTGGTGGTGAACTATGATGCATGCCGCACAAAATTAAATAGTCCAACATACATTCTACAGTAATGCTAGTTGGGCATCCTCAAAGGACGACTGTAAAAGTATCTTGGGAGGATGCCACCATTGCGTCAGGAGCAGCAATTCTCTGGGTCAGCAAGAAGCAGACCATTGTGGCTCAGTCATCCTGCGAAGCAGAGTACGTTTGCAGCAACAAAGATGGTCAACGCAATAATTTGGCTCAAACAGTTCCCTTTGACGAATTGGACGAATCGATGGAATGAACCTTTGGTTTTGCAGATGGACAACACATCTAGAATACATTTGACTAAAGGCCTCGTGTTTCACTCAAGGACAAAACACATTGCGATCAAGTACCACTTGATAAGGGATCTGATTGGGAAAAAGATATTGTAGACTACCTTCATTGGAACAAAGGAGATGGTATTTGACATTTTTACAAAATCCTTAGAGAAAGGCCTATTCAAGAAACAGAGGAGTAGTCTTGGTGTCGTCAAGCTATCATGCTTTGAGAGGGAGCTGAAGAAACAAAATGTTTCTATTGTCAAAGCTTTGCTAGCTTTCAATCTTGAATTTTTGACAAAAGACGACACGACACGACATGACTTGACACGACATGACACGAAATCATTTGTGCTCCTCAACTGACCAAGAAGATCAGCCAAGTACCATGCGGTATACATATTTGATCAGATGTCATGACATCAGCAGAAGTAATCTAGATCGTGGCTAATCTGCCACTCTTGTAATTCGAGATTAGTTGTAGATGTTTAGTCTTTCTGATCTGGAAGATACATGACACGACACAAAATTGGTCCATCTTTGGGAAATCTCTCTCTATGTTGTTTTCCCAAAATGCAACCCTCACAAATTTTTCCTTCAAAAGAGATATCAGGCAATCCAACAACTAGATTACCTCTTTTAAGAATTTGCAAGCTTTGAGCACTGATATGACCAAATCTTTGATCCCAAAGATCACTTTGACTATCAACAGTGCTTACCATAGCTTGAGTAAAAGATCTCGCACTCAATTTGTAGAGTCAATTCTCGTTGACTCTAGCTCCTATAGCAATCACTTTGTAGTGATTCTTGATGTCTTTGACAAGACATTTGTCACTGTCAAACTCAACCTTGAGTTGTTGATCAGCCATCGTCCCAATAGATAGTAGATTGTTAGCTAAGCCAGGTACATATAACACATTGCTTATTTGCTTTATCTTCCCATTGGCTAACTTCACCGGTGCAACTCCAACTCCTTTAACAGATAGCACTTTGCCATCAGCTTGTCCAACTTCATCACCATTGTCAGTTTCCTTGAGTTCTGAAAACCACTCTTTCTTTGAAGTCATGTGCTTGGATGCACCACTATCAATGTACCATGTATCCTTGGCTTCATCACTTGTCATTAATGATGTAATGAACAATTTTGAACTCTCACAAGTATCATCTTCATACTGATCATCATTGTATTGATGTTGATCAATATAATTGTCTTCATAATAATAGTCATCAAATTGATGTTGATCAACATAATTTCTCGCTTGCCATTTGTCTTTTCTTTGTTCCATCTCCTTCTGTTTCTTGAAGCATTCACGCTCCCAGTGGCCAGGTTTGTTGCAGTACCTACAATTTCCAGGTTTATTTTGTCTTGAATAGCCACGTCCTTGACCTCGGTCTTGATTCCAATTGCCTCGATTCAGATTATCATTGACTTGCTCATGAAATTGTTGAAATGATCATCGGCTTGAGTTTCCTCCTCTCGATTGATACCTTCCACGGCCAAATATTCCACCTCATCCTCTAATTGCAAGAGCTTGATCATAGCTCCTGTTACGATGATTCAAGTTCTCTTGACGTTGCTCTTCTTTCAAAAGCAATCCACCTAGTTCTTCATAGGTTGGAAGATTTTCTCTTGTGGCTATACTCGTCACAAACATCTGATGTGACTCACTCAGACTATTCAATGTCTTGCACGATCTCACGATCTTGTACTTGCTCTCCAACTGCTGCTAATTGGTCACGGATCTCTTTGATCTTCAGTATGTGATCGGCAATAGTTGCACCATCATCCATTCGCAATGTATGCAACTTCGTCTTCAGAAACAATATTCGAGATGTATTTGTTGTTTCAAACAATGCCTTCAATATATCTCACACTTCTTTTGGTCCTTTCTGAATCTGAAATATAGGGAATAATTGCATCTCTAACTGATAAGTTGATGACATTCTGGGCTTTCCGTTTTCTCCTATCAAATGCCCGCTGATCTTCTTCAATCACTGACCTTGTCTCTTCACCTGTCATGATCTCCCACAACTCCTTTTCCATCAAAATGTTCTTCAGCTTGAATTTCTAAACTGCATAGTTGCCGGCACCTTCCAATTTGCTTGACTCATTAAGGACAATCTCGCTTAGAGTTGCCATTACTGGATAGATGAGTCTGTCTCACAAAATTTATCACACCTCGGAACTGTAAATTTTTGGTTGGACATCTGATATCGGTACAACGTGCGGGTGCACGACTACTCGGGATTCTCTTTAGCTCACGTGCGTGGATCATATATTGGTACAAATATGCGATATCAGTATGACGCGCGAATGGACGATTGTTGTGGATTTTCTTTACCTTTGACGCGTTGCTCCAATGATGGTACTGATATGTGATATTGGTATGATGCGCAAATGTACAACCGCTCTTGGTTTTCTTTATCTCTGGCACGTCAATCCGATATTAGTACGGACAAGATGAAAAGTAGAGAGAATATAACAACTTTTAGAGAGAATATTCTAGATTTCCCACTTCAGCACAACGGCTACGTCGCCTCCTCTTTGCAAAGATTTCAAAATGTGTGATCATTCAAAAGACAGAGATCATTAATGTGAAAAGTATGAAGCTTCCTTACTCTAAATGACAGTACTAGACACTATCTAGTGTGATTTGTGGTACTCCAAACAGACAAATGAGAGATTTCTTGGCAAACCTCTCACACAAATAGCACTTTCCACAACAACTAGAAAGTACTGTAAGAATCTCCCCCACTCAACAGATTTTCAATCTGTCAGATGCTGCCCTGGCCTTTTGGATGCCTCCGGGACTGTGCCTTTCAGAACAACTAGGAAGTATTGCAAAAATCTCTCCACTCAACAGATTTTCAACTTTTTTGATGCTGCCCTGGCCTTCCTGATGCCTCTGGGACTGTGTCTTCGTTCCCCACTGCTGATTCTGAGCTCCAAACCTACAAAATACACCGAAGAAGGATTTCTTCCAGCCATTTTTATCTCTCCAAGCTTTCACCTCTTGTGAAGGACTTTCTCACTTCGTTGCGGAGCCTGTGACAAGTTCTATCCACTTATCAGGCATGCAGGACTGTTGCTGCTCTGATACCATGTCAAGAATTAGATATGCAACATCAAACATTCACCATAAGCAATCACCACAAGAAGGCGGAAGAAGAACACGCACTGTCACTCTATCACACTGACTCATACAGAATGTAAAATGTACAAATAAACCCTAAACCCTTGATAGAGAGAGAAAACCTATGAGTAGACTAATAGACTAGCCTACAGCTAATGACAGCTGGTCACAATTGTCAACATTAATGTATCTCATAAACAGTAACAATGAAGTCTATCATTGATTTCTAACATTGTCTTGACGAGTCTCTTGTGAAGGGTGTTCTTGACATCTTGCCTTTGTTACATGCTTCACATGACTTCAGACTATTTGCATCTTTGAAGATTGTGTCAGTTTATACTCTGTTCCGACTGGCCTTTTTATATAGAGCCATCATATTTGTATGACATAGTCTTCTGTGCCATAAAATATTAGTAGACTCGTGAATCTGGTGTGCTTGTTCAGTTGGAACACGTATCTTCACCATCACCATCACCTGATATTTGATCATTACTATCTTACTTGGATTGAAAGTACACCGCAGACAAAGAATCATATCCATGCTAGGTAGAATGGTTAGAAGAAGTCCCTAGAGTGCGTAACCCCCAGACATTGGTTGAGGCAGTAGAAAAGGCGATCGTGGTAAAAGATGCACAGATTGTGATTTCCCATGCATCTCATCTATTGGAAATAGGGCTCTAGAAACTAGCACAGTTGTTGTGAAAATTGTCAACATTTCCTAGCTAGTTTGAGGCCTAAATTGGCTAAAATTGTAAATAGTTTTGGTTCTGGAGTTTCACACGTGTGAACCAGGCCACAATGTTTTTATTTACTGTATTTTTTCAGTATGATGAAGTGTCAAACTTCATACCCTTCAAAATGAGACCATTTTGATGTATTTTGGTCATATAAGCCATTTTTAGCTATTTTTCCTATATAGGGAATATCTAGGGTCAAGTACCTTCTAGAGAGAGGAGAGAGAGTCATCTTCCTCATCCATAAATAGTAGGGAAGTCGTGGAGAACAGGTTGGAGAAACCTTTTGTATGCTTCATTGAGATCAATAGATCATTGTCATTGTTTCTTCCTCCATTGAGAGCATTGTTGTGTGTATTGTCTTCAAGCTATTGTGTATGATCTTAGGTGCTTTCCAAAAGTGATAGGCTGATGTATTATGGACTGTGTAATGCTATTTTGGGCCGCACTTGATGTTTATGGAAGTTTCCATTTGTGATAAATGCTTTTTGATCAAGTTCTTTGCATTCTAGGTAGCATAGAATGTGTTGCCAATTCCTAGCTTATGTAGTTTGGAGTGCAAGCATTCAAGCCAATGATCTTGGAGTTTAGATCCACTTAGGATCTGTATTTTTCACATGGTATCAGAGCTGGTTGGCTTCTATTTACAGTAAGTATTCCATTTTTGGTGATATTTGGATGTTTGATCAAGTTCTAGCATGATTTTGCATTGCTTTGTTGATCAAATCTTACTAACCTTTGTTTTGTGAGTTGAACTTGTGGATCAAAAGCATATTTCAGGTCTATTGAAGATCAGAGGCTGAAAAGAAACTATTTTGGATCAGATCATAACACCTAATCATTTGTGATTGTGAGGCTTGTGCATATTCAATACTAACAATGTTCTTTTCAATCCTATTGTTGACAATCTCCATTCTTGGATGAACACTCTCCTTAAGTGGATGAAACTTCTCCTTAAGTGGATGACAAATGCTCTTTTGAGTGAGTTGTAATTCTCCTAAAGGCTGAGCAAAGCTCCCATTTGGATGAAAGATCCCCTTTTTTGGGTGAACATATTGTAAGCTCCATTGTGAAGAGCATATTGTAAAGATTGTCATCAATTTTGGCATAAATTTTGGTGTACTTTGTTGAGCATGTAAGTAACTCTCCTTATGTAATTTGATTGGAGCATTTGCTGGAAGGTGTTAACCATTATGCAAGTGTGTTTTCAGGTTCTTAACAGGTTGAGGAACATTCTCATGTGAAGTGATCTTAGATCTACATCTAAACACCAAGATTTGACAAGATAGTGAAGCTAGTCTTGTGATTCACTAAGTGTGCTCATTCATTCACCTCTAAATCTTGTATTTATCACTTGCTGGAGTTTATAAACTTTTAGAAGTGTGGTTTACATGTGGTTTTACAGGTTGAATCAATATATTAGTGTGTTGATCATATGTTGATCAAGTTTGTTCATTACTAGGTAATCTTGGCATCCTAGTTTTGGGTATTTTCTAAGAATGCAAGTAACTCTTCACACCATAACTTGATTTGGTCACTTGCTGGAAAGTTTGAGAGCTTAAGCAAGAGTGTGTTCAGGTTGGTTTGATTTTGTAATCCATTCTTAGTGTGTGCAAAGTGTTGCATGTGTTTCAATCTTCCTTTCTATGCTTGGAAACCATCTAGGTTCAAGATAGAAGTGTTTTAGGGTCCTAAATCTTCATAGATCTCTTTATCTATCATTTGTTGAGAGAAAAGTGAGTGCTAAGTGCTTTAGGACAGAACCTAAAAGTTGAAGAAACATTAGAATCATGGCTTCCAATGGTGGGATCATGCTAGAGTCTAGTGAAAGGTTGAGTTCATCAAACTACTCTACTTGGAAAGTGAGGATGGAGTCCTTACTTGAGTTGAATGAACTCATGGACATAGTTGCAGAAATTGAAGAGAGACCTCTCACACTTCAAGAGCAACAAAGGTTTGATAAGAAGGCCAAAAGGGCTCTTCATATCATTAAAATGAATGTTACAAATGAACTTCTCAAGGAAGTTGGAAAGTGTCAAAGTGCAAGTGAGGCATGGAATGCCTTAAAGAAGCTCTTTGAATCAAAGTCCACATCTAGGGTATTGACCCTAAGGAGACAAATATTTTCTAGTAGGCAAAGAGAGGGTGAAAGTGCTCATGCATTTATCTTGAGAGTTAAGTCCCTAAGTGATGATTTAGCATGCATTGATGAGAACATAAAAGATGGTGAAATAGTCCAAGTTATGTTGAATGGTTTGCTAAATGAACATGCTAACCTTGTGCAAAGTTTTGCCATTCAAAGAGTCTTGCCAAGTGTGGTTGACTTGCAAGAAATCTTATTGGCTGAAGAACATAGGTTGCAATCAAAGCTTGATGGTGCATCCTTGCAAGGTGGAGGTGAAGAGGCTTTCTTCACAAAAGGCAAATTCAAGGGCAAAGGTAAAGGCAAAGGGAAATGGTCCAAAGGTGGTAACTTTGATCATGATGATCACTCTTCCTCTTCCTCTTCTACTAAGAACAATAAGTCAAAGTTCAATTGCTTTTATTGTGGGATAAAAGGTCATTTTGCAAATGAATGTTATAAGAAGAAAAGAGAGCAAGGAGAGAGGCAAGGAAATCTTACAATAGATGAGGAAGAACATAACACATGTGAATCACTTGTTATGACTTCAAGTTTGTTAGCCAACATAGATGATAATGATCCTTGGTGGATTGATAGTGGAGCCTCATCTCACATGACAAGACATAAGGAATACTTTACATCCTTATTGTCTTATGAGGGAGAAGGCAACATCATCTACACTGCAAATGATGGTCAATGTGACATCAAAGGCATAGGCACTATTCCTATTTCCCTTTCAACAAATAGGAAAGCAAATCTTGAAAATGTTTTGTACATTCCTTCAATCACTAAGAATTTGCTTAGTGTAAGTCAAATGATTGACAAAGGACTTGATGTGGAGTTCATTGGAGATGCATGTTTGATAAGTAAATGTGGATCCTTGATTGCTCAAGGTAGGAGGCATGGTAAACTTTTCAAGCTTGATGCATGTGTGATCTCTAATCATGAAGGATGTATGGCTAGGGAGCAATTGACAAACCAAGAAGTTTGGCACAAGAGGTTGGGCCATCCCAACTTCAAATCTTTGGAGGTAATGGCAAAGAAAGAGCTTGTTCTTGGTCTCCCTAAAAGTCTTGTTGCAAACAATAGTGTTTGTGAACATTGTGCCTTGTCCAAATCTCATAGACTTGCTTATTCTAGATCTACTTCTAGATCTAAAGAAGCTTTTCAACTTGTGCATTCTGATATTCATTCTTCTAGTACAACTAGCAATGGTGGGGCAAAGATGTATGCAACTTTCATTGATGACTTTAGTAGGTATACTTGGATCTATCTTCTTAAAAGTAAGGATGAAGTGTTTGCTGCATTTGTCAAGTTCAAGAATGAAATGGAAAACCAATTCAATACAAAGATCAAATGCTTAAGATCTGATAATGGAGGGGAATACACCTCAAATAGGTTCAAAGACTTTTGTATAGCACATGGGATTAAGAGGGAGATGTCTAGTCCTAGGACTCCACAACAGAATGGAGTGGCCGAGAGGAAGAATAGAACCCTTTGTGAATGTGCCAAGGCAATGAGACTACATGCTAATCTTGCTAAGTCTTTTTGGGGGGAAGCTTTAGCATGTGCTAACTATCTATGTAATAGATGGACAAGTGCTTCCTTGGATGGTAAAAATCCTCATGAGGTTCTTTATGGTAGAAGGCCGAGTGTCAAGCATTGTAGGATCTTTGGATGTACATGTTTTGTCAATATCACACTTGATGATAGAACTAAAGAAGATCCTTCATCAAAGAAGGGTGTGTTTGTTGGCTATAGTGAAGTAAGCAAGGCTTACAAAGTGTACATTCCTTCTACAAAGAAAGTTGTCATAAGTAGGGATGTCATCTTTCATGAAGAGAATGTTTCCAATGATGTTGATGTTGATGTTGATGTGCCTACTAATCATCATGATGTGCAAGATGTCTTGGATGAAGATGGATATGCCACTCCAAAGCAAACTTCAAGGAAGACTCAAAGGCAAAGGGCTAAGCCATCAAGGCTAACCTATGATGAAAAAGGAAAGCAAGTGGTGGACAACTCTAACTTTGCTTTTCTTACCTCTTTTGATGAACCAACTTGTGTAGGTGAAGCAATTCAAAATAAGGAATGGATCCAAGCCATGGATCATGAGCATCAAGCACTCATCAAAAGCAACACATGGAGGTTGGTAAAGCTTCCAAAGGACAAGAAGGCAATTGGTTGTAAGTGGATCTTCAAGATCAAGACAAATCAAGATGGATCAATCAACAAGTACAAGGCAAGGTTGGTGGCAAAGGGGTATGCTCAAGAATATGGTATTGACTATGATGAGACCTTTGCACCCGTGGCAAAGATGGTAACTATTCGAATCCTAATCTCTCTTGCAACTCTTTATGATTGGGATATGTGGCAAATGGATGTTACTAATGCCTTCTTGAATGGTGATCTTGAAGAAGATATTTACATGGAGCAACCCGAGGGCTATGTTTCACATGATGAGCCTAATCATGTGTGCTATCTCCAAAAGAGTTTGTATGGGCTAAAGCACCAAGGAGTTGGTATGCTAAGCTCAATTCCTTCTTACTTTCTCAAAACTTTGTTATGAGTGAGTATGATCATTCTCTCTACTTTAGATTGAATGAAAATGATATCACTTTACTTTTGATCTATGTTGATGACATTATCTTAAGTGGTGGTAACAATCTAGATATAGATGAAATCAAGATGGCACTCAAAAGAGAGTTTGAAATTCAAGATCTTGGTAAACTTCATTATATCTTAGGAATAGAGATTATTAGAACTTCTAAATCTACATTCATATGTCAAGAAAAGTATGTTAACTCTATTCTAAAAAGGTTTCATATGGAAGATTGTAAAGTTGTTTCTACTCCTATGGAATCAAATGTAAAGCTAACTACAAGAAGTAATGAAAGATCCTTCAAGGACATTACTCTCTATAGAAAGCTAATAGGATCTCTTATATGGTTAACCATCACAAGACCTGATCTAAGCTTTGTGGTTGGTAAACTAAGTCAATTTATGCAAGATCCTAGTGAGGCTCATTGGAAGCTAGGAAAGAGAGTACTTAGATACATCTCGGGATCTAGAGATTTTGGCATCTTGTATGGAGGTACTACACCTAACCTTTGTGGATTTTCAGATTCAGATTTTGCAGGTGATCAAATGGATAGGAAGTCAACAAGTGCCTTTGCAATCTATCTTGGAGATGGAGTGGTCTCATGGCTATCAAAGAAGCAACCAACTATCTCTCTATCTTCCACCGAAGCCGAGTACAAGGCATTAACAACATGCACCAAGGAGATTCTTTGGATCAAGAGGATGTTATTGGATCTTCACTTGCTGGAACCAGAGAAGACTCCAATCATACTTTGTGATAACCTTTCAGCCCAAAGCTTGGCAAGCAATCCTGTTTTTCATGCAAGGAGCAAGCACATTGAGATTGCTCACCATTTTGTGAGAGATCAAGTCATTGCCAAAGAGGTGGAGCTTCAACATGTCTCTTCAAAGGAGTGTGTGGCTGATATCTTCACCAAACCATTGGGAAAGGACCTATATTTAATGCATAGATCTAATCTTGGAATGTGCTCAAAGACTATGTTGAAACTAGCATCCAATGTTGAAGAGGGAGTGTGAAAATTGTCAACATTTCCTAGCTAGTTTGAGGCCTAAATTGGCTAAAATTGTAAATAGTTTTGGTTCTGGAGTTTCACACGTGTGAACCAGGCCACAATGTTTTTATTTACTGTATTTTTTCAGTATGATGAAGTGTCAAACTTCATACCCTCCAAAATGAGACCATTTTGATGTATTTTGGTCATATAAGCCATTTTTAGCTATTTTTCCTATATAGGGAATATCTAGGGTCAAGTACCTTCTAGAGAGAGGAGAGAGAGTCATCTTCCTCATCCATAAATAGTAGGGAAGTCGTGGAGAACAGGTTAGAAAAACCTTTTGTATGCTTCATTGAGATCAATAGATCATTGTCATTGTTTCTTCCTCCATTGAGAGCATTGTTGTGTGTATTGTCTTCAAGCTATTGTGTATGATCTTAGGTGCTTTCCAAAAGTGATAGGCTGATGTATTATGGACTGTATAATGCTATTTTGGGCCGCACTTGATGTTTATGGAAGTTTCCATTTGTGATAAATGCTTTTTGATCAAGTTCTTTGCATTCTAGGTAGCATAGAATGTGTTGCCAATTCCTAGCTTATGTAGTTTGGAGTGCAAGCATTCAAGCCAATGATCTTGGAGTTTAGATCCACTTAGGATCTGTATTTTTCACAGTTGTCACCCACTATTAAATGTACAGTCAAACGATTGATGAGACCACCCACAACCAAAACTGTACTAGAACCACCTACAATAGGGAAAGTAGATGCAGAGTCGTTAGATCGCTATTGTTCTAAGGTAGATGTATTGATAGATGGTCTAGTCATTTTAGAGGGCATAGTTGATGCATGGTCAGCATTTAATATTGTAAGTCTAGAACTTTCAGACCAACTCGGCTTCACTTTAGAACCAGCTACCTTGATAGCCCTGAAGTTAGCCAACAACTCTATGTTCAAACCAGAGGGCGAGCTTAAGAATGTACCCATTTGTTGGCTGATTCTGATGAATCCCCGAGATATGAGGCCGAAGCTATTTCAAGAGCACCTCTCACCTTAGACCGAAGAGGTCTTTGAGGATGAAGAGAAGGATGAGAATGAGAGCCGAGAAATGCCAGCTAGAATTACAATTTGAAATCATGTGAATGTCATGGTGAATCCCAAGTGATGGAATGAGCATATAGGAGCTAGTATTTGTAGGCATTTGTAATAAATACAAGTAGACCCCTCTTAATTAAACTAGACTGAGCCACCTTTTGATGGTAACCTCTAGTGGAGAAGCTAATTCCACATGTAATTTGTAAAATGGTGGAATCGCCACTTAGGCTCCACATGGGCAACCCTCTTGGTTATTCAAGAGGTCCCCTCTTTTGTGAGGGAACTTTTACATGTAATTGTCTTGCTCTTGATTATTGAATAGAAGATCTTCCACGAGTATTGGCAATTCTTGAGCTCCTTGATCATATTGGTTTTTTGTGTGATGCCTTCTATGATCTTGCACTTCCATCTCTATGTGTGGTTGTGGAACTCGATTAGATTTCTTGCCTTCTTCATTATGTTTTGTGGAAGTAGCATGGATTAGATTTATTTTTTGTGGAATAGAGTAAAAATCATCATTCAAGTAAACTAAATAAGCTAAAATTGTGGCATAGATCTTGCAGATTCTTTGACATCTCAGTTCTTGATGTTCTTGGATTGTCCAAGAATCAAGAGATGAGTGTTTCTTGATTTTTAAACATTCATAATGTTGTCTCTTAGCTTTCTTGTTTCTTGTTTTCTTGTTCTTGTTCTTGTTTGATGTATATATATTAATCTGCGATTTCAAGATCTGTTTCCAGTCATTTTTTACAGTAAGTAAAAATAGGATCTGATAGGTATTCATCTGAGTTGCATGTTGATCCATTGATAAGCACCATGGCTTGCATGTTTCAATTGATGTAAGTACAGTTCAAGAGAGAACGAGTTCTTGAGAATCCACTGACAGGCTGGATAAACTATGCTACAACGCTAATCTTACTGCCTGGCTAAATGTAATCAAGACTGTGTTTGCCAAGAATTACCCATAAGAGTCTAATAACAGATAATAGGTAAACTCCAAACAAGCGACTGTGCATCGATCTGAAGAATCCATACATTGATGCGAAATTAGTGAATATTTGGCACCGCTAATACCTGAGCACACACACAAACCAATCGAACATGCATTTTTTGTGTGCCCAAAATCGTTCTTGAAAGTCCACGCTCTCAGCTTCGACCGAGTCCATCACTCCCGTTTTGACCGAGTCCATGCCTACGTCTTCATCTGAGTCTTGAACTTGCACCCCTGGCCGAGTCCAAACACTTCATCATTGGACCGAGCTAAGTACCCAACTCACACTTGAACCAAGTCCTGGTATAACCGTTGTATCTTGATCGAGTCCTACACTTGAGATCTCGACCGAGTCTTGACTTACCATCTCAATTGGGTCCTAAACATACAATCTTGGCCGAGTCCAGAACTTATGATCTCGACCAAGTCCTGCACTTGAGATCTTGACCGAGTCTTGACTTACCATCTCGACCAAGTCCAGAACTTACTATCTCGACCAAGTCCTACACTTGTGATCTCAGCCGAGTCCTGACCTTGAGATCTCGACCAAGTCTTGACTTGCCATCTCGACCGAGTCCAGAACTTATGATCTTGATCGAGTTTTGACCTTGTGATCTTGACCGAGTCTTGACTTAAAATCTCGATCGAGTCCTTATCTCAAATTTCGACCGAGTCTTGAACTTGCATTCTCAACCGAGTCCTAGCATACAATCTCGATCGAGTCTTGACAATAAATCTCAACCGAGTCCTCCATATCATTCTCAACCGAGCCAAGTCCTGAATCCCAACTGAGTCTTCTGCATACCACCTCTACCATGCCTTCTTGACCTAACTCTTGACTGAGTTGAGTCCTGCATCTCGATCGAGCTGACTGCACACTAGACCGAGCCCTTTTTGACTTGACTCTCGACCGAGCCTTTTGAACTTGACATCTCAACTGAGTCGGGTACTTGCCTTGAAAGTAAACAGATTCCTTGACTGGAATCTTAGCTAAGCCATTTGAAACGGATATTAGCCAAGCTTTTTTGCACTGCCCATCACCTAACCACTGTGCAGTTTGGTTACATACCAGACACCAATATCTGACACTATCAATTTACCTCACATTTACATCCAGAGTCTGGCAAAAAAACAAAAAAAACCCAAAAAAACCAAAAACACCAAAAACAATACAGGCCTCACCAGATGGACCATCATTACGATCCCAATTCGACAAAAGACTACCCACCCGAGATGGTGTCACCTTCTACTGAGCTAGCCAGACACAATCGGCTCTCTCACATGAAATCACAAGTACACGGACCTTCCACGAACCCATTCAAGAGATGGAAACCCACTAGAGCAGAAACTTTATATGATCGAGCACATTTTCATGAGGCGGTCATCATGATGTCTTCTACAAGTGACAAAGTGATGAGCGCCATTGCTCTATCGTTCCTCTTTCTCCATTCAGCCGGATTTTGTTGGGGTCTGACCCTGGCTACAAATGGTAGGCATCGTTCAAGATTGGAAGCGAAGTAAGATAACCTTTGGCAATAATGAAAAGTGAATCACTGGCGTTGACTCCACAGGCCACGTTAAGCCAATCAAAGTTTCAAATGATTGGTCATCCACAACCTATGATGCATCTGATAGTGTTCCTATCATGCCGAAAGGACACTATATGCACTCCGCCAATACTATCAATTGGGGTGATGCATTAGCAATAGTGGACTGTGCTAACTCCAACAGATGTCTCATAGAGACCACCAAAGAAGATTCCCATATCCTACCATCTTCTACTGACATCAAGA
This sequence comes from Diphasiastrum complanatum, assembly GCA_029204225.1. Lineage (NCBI taxonomy): Eukaryota > Viridiplantae > Streptophyta > Lycopodiopsida > Lycopodiales > Lycopodiaceae > Diphasiastrum > Diphasiastrum complanatum. The sequence continues at coordinate 51,820 of MU832657.1, read as the reverse complement.
CACCCATCATTCCCTTGATGATGATAGATCCTATTCCCATAGCTTTGTGCCCCGAAGAAACTATTGTTTCTACAGCCCACGTTTCAAAATATGGAATTCTTTCGATGGATGATGCAAAAATGAGTGACGAACAAGTCCTCAACTATCTGAATAATAAACAATTTGCACCTAAAATGATCCCAAAGAAGATCAAGTCGCTAGGCCCAATGGCTCATGTGCAACTTACCTCTATGGTAGTCAACACAATGACCTATAGGCCCAAAACCAAAGTCTACCAATGGGAAGTGCTTCCAGACGAAGTCTGTGGTGCCATCGACGAAGAGTTAATTTAAGAGGCAATCACACCGCCTACACAAAATATCGGAAAAACTCGCTTAAACAAATGATCAACACGAAGCTAACCGAGCGACAAAAAAAAATGCGTGCAAAACTTAAACAACCAATTCAACTGTCGTCCGAATCTCAGAAGTCCCATCCAAGCAAAAGAGCATCATGCTCCAGTAGCAAATCACCCGCAATAATTCCCAAAGTTCTCGAGAACTTTGTGGAACCACCTTTTGATCTTTTGAGAACTTTGTGGAACCACCTTTTGATCTTCCACAACAATTTAAGGACTTCACGCTGACGACGTTGTCATCCAATTGCCCCAACCAAAAAGGGAACCTACACAGGCTTCCCAATCCTTTGAAGGACCTGCTAAGACAGTCCAACTCAACCTTAAGGATCCTAATGAAGACATGAATCGCTTCGTTCATGTCGGAGCCCACCTAACGCCAGATCAACTTTTTGATTTGGAGACTTTATCAAGGAAATACAAAGTTGTTTTTACTTGAAAGTACATCGAAATGAAGGGGGTGGTCCCACCTGAAGTAGCACTCCATGCCATTCCACTCGAGGAAAATGCTAAGCCTATTCGGGCTATGTCATACCGTTGTAACCCTGTCTATAGAGAAATAATTGATGAGGATATTAAAGAGTTGCTTGATGTTAGCTTCATTAATGAAGTCCAACATACAGATTGGGTATCGCCCATTGTGGTGGTGCCCAAGAAAAATGGCAAGCTTCGTATCTGCGTTAATCTAAAAAATCTTAACGCGGTTACTAAAAAAGACCATTTTCCATTGTCTTTAACGACACAAATTCTAGAAGAAATGCAGGATTTGAAGCTTTCAGCTTCTTAAATGGATTTAGTGGCTATTTTCTAGTCCAAATAGCCCCTGAGGATCAACATAAAATGGTCGTCGCCACAAAATATGGCATTTATGCGTACAATGTAATGGCTTTTGGCTTATGCGCCAACACCCCATCCACATTCCAACGTGTCATGCAAATGGCATTTCAAGATTTGCTACATCGGATTGTTGAGATTTATCTTGATGATTTGGGTGTACATTCTTCGGCTGATAAACACCTCGAAGCGTTTGAAAAGATCTTTATTCGTTGTCGAAGGTTTTGAGGAGTGTATGGACATGACAACTCCCTCTTTATTCCATTAGAATTACAAAACTCAATCAACTTATTGGAGATATATTCACCTCCATTATCACTTCTTAATACCTTGATTTTGGTACTAAGTTGAATATATACAAGAGTTTTGAACTTCAAAAATAAATCATACACCAAAGATTTACTACACAAGAGGTAAATCCAACAATATCTAGAATAGTCATCAATGAAGATTACATAGTACTGGCACCACCATTAGAATCTTATGAAAAACTATGAACATCCGAATGGATGATTTCAAGAGGAGTGCTAGATCTTGTTGTGGATCTTGACAAAGGTAGTTTATGAGCCTTTGAGAGGCTACATGCTTCACACATCCTTCCACACTTTGACAAATGCTTGGGGAGGTCGAGTGCAAGCTCTTTTTGCACACATTGTTTCCATAGCTTTGAAGTTAGGGTGGCCCAACCTTTTGTTCCATAGCTCCACCTTTGAAATTTCCACCTTTTCCAAATTCACACTCTCCATAGCAACATTAGGATCAAGCTTAAACAATCTACCTTGCTTAAAGCCTTTTGCTATACATTCATCATTTCTAAGGATGGAACAAACTCCATGCTTAAATTGTACATCAAGGCCATTATCCATTACTTGGCCAACACTAAGCAAATTCTTGGTTAACTTAGGAACAAAAAGGACATTCTCAATATTCATCCTCTTGGATGATCCAACATACAATGGAATGGTTCCAATACCACTTACTTTACATTCTTGATTACTTGCTGTATAGATAGATCTATGTACATCATTGTAAGAAAGTAAAGTGGAGAAGTAGTCCTTTTGATATGTCATGTAGGAGCTAGCCCCACTATCAATCCACCAAGAATCATTGGTGTTGCACTTGGATGATGGTGGTGTGTTAGAAACCATCAAGGATGATTCTTCTTCATCCTCCTCCTCCTCTTGATGTGCAATGTTGCTTTGCTTGTTCTCTTGTGCCCTCTTCTTCTTGAGACATTCTGATGTAAAATGCCCTTTCTTCCCACAGAAAAAGCACTTGAACTTGGACTTGTCTTTGATCTTTCCCTTTGAGCTTGATGCATCATCCTCATCTTTGGCCTCCTTGGGATGCTTCTTCTTTCCATTGGTCTTCTTTTTACCCGTGAATGAGAAATTAGCTTTCTCATCACCATCCTACAAAGACAATGAGTTCAATCTTGCTTTGGTGTGTAACATCCTACACTCTTTAGCCACTAATACACTATGAAGCTTTTCTATAGTGTGCAAGGTGTCTTGGATGGCAAAACTATGGACCAAATTTACAAAGTCATCTCCTAGACCATTAAGAACAATCTGTACAAGCTCTCCATCATGAATCTTCTCTCCAATGGAAGCCAACTCCCTATTTAGAGACTTGATTCTTAGCACATAATCTTGTGCACTCTCCTTGCTTTTTCTCATGCTTTGCAAAATCTGATTTCTAAGCATGAGGACTCTCGAAGTGTTGCTAGACTCATAGATTGATTTTAAAGACTTTCAAACCTCTTTAGCACTTGTACATGATGATACTTCCCTCAAAAGATCATTGCTTACATTCATTTTCACACAGTGAAGTGCTAGCCTATATCTCGTTTTGTATCTCACTAATTCTTGTGCACCTAGAGCTTCATCTTCATCCTCAATCAAAAACTCATAAAGGCCTTGGAGCACCGTAAGTGAATCCATCCTAACCTTCCAAATAGCATAATTAGTATAACTAAATGTCTCAATAGCTTCTAGAAGGTATCCTCTAATAGATCCCATCTTACTAGTGAATTCTACACACAAGAAATAGATTTGATTGACTTTGAGATGTCGATATCTACTTCATCTACATCATCTGGAACAGATGCAGATGCTTCAATCATGGGAACAATAGAAGATCCAACAGACTCATCATCTGGAATCTCTACAGATATATAGAAAACAAACCACTACAAGAAAAGGTGGCAAAACTTGCGGAAAAAATTTTCCGCAATTTTTTCTGGTTGAAATTGCGGAAAGCCAAAAAATTCCACAATTTATACCGTTATGGTAGAAATTGTAGAAAAATCATCCGCAATTTCTACCATCATGGCAGAAATTGCGGAAAAAATTGCAAAAAACTTCTGCAATTTTTGTTGTCATCACAGAATATGCAAAAAAAAAAAGTGTGGAAAAGATTTTTCGCAATTTTTTGGTTGTGGCCAAAATTGCGAAAAATGTTTTCGCGGAAGAAATTGTAGAAAACATTGAATAAAATTTTTCGCAATTTCTCCCATCGTGGTAAAAAGAGAGAGCTCTGTCATGGGGCATTTGATAGGAATATGTTCAGAGACTGGAGGGTTGTCCCTATCACTGAGAAGCGTCGGGTCATAGATGATTTAAAGAGACGATTCCCTAATCCCCTTGAGCACACTTTCAATGATAAAGTAATGATAGATAAGATGTGCATGCTCATGTTGATGAAGGCCAAGTTGGATCTACATTATCCAACAATTAGAGATGTAGCAAAGGTGCAAATCGAGGCAATTCATCAAGCATTGTTGGTACTACTCTACTTTTTTTAAATCTCATATAGATCATGTGTGTGTGTGTGTGTGTGTGTGTGTGTGTGTGTGTGTGTGTGTGTGTGTGTGTGTGTGTGTGTGTGTGTGTGTGTGTGTGTGTGTGTGTGTGAGAGAGAGAGAGAGAGAGAGAGAGAGAGATAGTTTGATGAGTTTTATTTCATATCACAGGCAGAATATGATTGCCAGTTTTCATCACAGTACTTCAAGGACAAATTGTCGTCCAGTTTTCGTTCATTGAGACAGAGACTCAAGAACGACATTGATAAAGTAGAGGCAAAAAATCTAACGCCAAAATCTCCTGAGTGGATGGAAAAGGAGAGATGCCATCTTCTATGTCAATATTTAAAAAGCAAAACTTTCCAAGTTGTATTCCACTTTTTTGTTTTATCTATGTATTTTGAAACCAAAATTTGACTTGAATGCTTGGTCATCTCTAGTTAGTGCATGATTTATTTATCTTACTACTGACTTTATTCATTTGCTTGATGTGTGTACAATAATTTGCTTAGAAATTGAGTCAACAAAACAAAATCAACAGATCAAAACAACAAAAGATGCCGAATGTTGGTCGAGCTGGATATGCAGGCATCAATATGAGACTGGTATGTGTGTATACAACAAAACTTGCATTTGTATACTCCGATATGCGAAACCTCTTTTTTCATGATGTCATTTATTTTTGTCTATTGTTGAGTGCCAAATTTCAGACACAAGAAAAGAATAGGGCTCCAACTGTTGCCGAGATCTATGTGGATGCTCATACTAGTAAAGGTTTTGGCAAACTAAAAACAGGCGAGTTGGATCTTGACTTGTGGCTGAGACTTTGAAGGTAACACCCAACACGAGATATAATAACATATATTTTTTGAAATTATGGTTTAAATGCATTTAATTTTATAAAATGTATGTTTTTTTTTTTGTAGAACGAAAATTTTAATTAATTATATGTCAGGAACAGACCCTGACAACAAAGTAATGAAGATTTTAGAAGAAAATAGTTGGGGACGAAAGAGAGTAAGAGGCCTAAGTGTCTATAGAAAAGAGATGCAGTATTCTTCCCAAGTAGATGAAATGAGGAAGGAGATAGAGAGACAAAGTGAAGAAATTGAAGAACTCTGAAAGACTGTACAAATGTAGATGAAGATGATAAAAAGTTTTTCCCAGGTTAGTTCGCTTTCTCATTTCTTCTTTTTCTCTCTCCATCTCTTCCTTTTAAAACTTGGTACGGTCCTAGCTATCTACATAAAGAGAGGGAGAGGGAGAGAGACAAAGAGAGAGAAAGAGAAAATGAGAAAGAGAGAGAGAGAATGAGATACATTCCTTATTTCAGTTTTGATCATGCATCATGTTGTTGTAGAGGAGGATCCAATGCTACAACAGTTGGGTTCAGCTCAGCCTTTATCTACAGTTAAAGAGATTTTACCTCACTTCTTTCTAAGAGTCTAATTATTACACATGTACTTTGAGACACAAGACAATGCATGGGATGTCATACTCTAAGTTGTGAAAGCCTTATAAAAAGTATGGACCTCATTAGAGAGATAGAGATAAGTTTTCTAACAATTCATATTTTTTTTCGTATGTCATATAGCGTGCAACTATAGAGAAGGATCCGACGCCACGACAGTCATGTTTAGCTCAACCGTTATCTGAGGTAAAGAACTTGCTATCGAGGTTTAGGGTTTAAGGTTGGTGATATTTTTTGCAATTTTAGCCAATAAATTGCAGGTATTTATTCGTAATTTTTTTTGGCAAAAATCGCCAAAACAATTGCGAAAATTCATTTCCGCAATTTTTTTCAAAATAGTGTATAAAAATTGCGGAAAATAGATTCGCAATTTATATTTTATTGCGAATTTATTTTCCACAAATTTTTGACACTATTTTGAAAAAAATTACGAAAATGAATTTTCGCAATTTTTGCACAAAAAATTGTGGAAAAATATCCGCAATTTTTGCCACAACAATTGTGGAAATGAATTTTTGCAAATTTTTTGACAATTTTTGCCCAAAAATTCTGGCAAAAAATATCAGCCAAACAAATTGTGGAAACGGATTCCGCAATTATTATGCCAAAAAATTGTGGGTGGGTTTCCGCAATTTTTTTATTGTTAGCCATACATTTGTCAAGAAATCAATAAAATCCTGGGGCCTATATTTGTCACCCAATCGGAAAGATACAACATTGTACCTACGCCGAAAAAATAATAAATGGTCTATCATTAGCCTTTTCAAAACATCATTAGCCTAGACCCACCAATATTTATTAAAATATTAAAGCATTAATGGTCGCCGTAATCTGTGCCTTGGGAATCCTAGCGTTCACTAGGGTAATACTTACGGATGCGCACCCTATTTAAGCACAAACAAGAGGTTGAAAAAATGCTTTTGTTGTGGCAAAGCTTCACTATAAACATCTTCAATCAGCCGATATCGATTCAGCATGCCCCATATAGGAAGTGTCATTTCAGATACTGATGATGAGCATCGATTCGATATTGCAGTGGAATATAGGAACTTGAAATCATGATGACATTATGAATGATGAAAACTTGCTTCGGTTGATTCTTCATAGCTTTGGCATGTATTGCCTTTACCTTGGCATGTTTTGTATACAGACCAAAGCTACGAAGAATCTACAAAAACAAGCTTTGAACATTCATAATGCGTCGTGATATTGGTTTGGCATGCATGGATAACTACACTGGGGAGCCGATATCGGTTTAGCATGCGAGACTGAATGCATTATAGGACAAGTCAACAAGGGCGTGCTTTGCATGCTAACATCTCTGATTGTTCAAGAATTTGAGAGCTACTTCAAGCAAAAAAACAGTTAATCACTTTTCTTTACCTTTTTCTAAAAAGTGTTTGGATCAAAGTGAATAGAAACTGATTTTTCAGGTCTGAACAGTGATTGTACGAAATTTTGGAATTCTACACGTGTGAAAATCAAAGATTTTCAGTCCCTTCTATTTCCTTGTTTATTGATCCAAAGACGATCAGATAAGCCTCCGATAAATCAACGGCCAAGATAGAGTTCTCAGGGAGGAACGTGGGCCACAGAATGGAGGATCACCCTTAGATGGGCTTTGAAAGGGTCTTGAAGAACTAAAAGGCAAAATACGCCTTCTTTTCATTAAGTATCGATTCCAGCCTGCTCTGATTGCATTTCAAGTGTTTTCTGCTTACTGCGAGGATCCTCAGCGTCACGCGTGTTAATTGTGGGAAGGTAGTGTGTATAGTGTCGAGTATGGATAAGATTCTGCAGGTGAAGGAGAAACCCAGCCGTAGCGATGACATCTCCTCTCCAGAAGAGCAGCAGAACATAACTAAACATACCAAGGATCATTTTGACGCTCTAGCTCCCAAGCGCCCACTTAAGCCCACCCGCAGCGAGCCTCGTGAGGGTAACGTTTTCCAGGACGACTGGCATAATGAGTCAGACATTCCCGAGTACAACAGGCTGAAAGATCTGAACGCTACGTCAGAGGTGGCCGAATTCTGCTTACTGTGACCCGAGGGATGTCATTCTTGAAGCTCTAGTGCTGTCTACTTAACTTTTTTGATGTTGTGTACGAGGGAAGAAATGGTTTGCAGCAGCCTTTGTGTTTGAATCAATGCTTTTTCCAGCATGACTAACGGCAGCTATTTCTTGCTTTACGCAGCCTCTTTGGGCAGTGGAAGGTGCTGTGCCTGGAGATGAATACCATGAAAACGATTACTACAAGGACTTGATTGCCGCGAACAAAATCGAACACCGTACTGTAAGAAATGACTAATCTCCCGGAAGGCATAACTATCCTCCTTAACCATTAAATTTGCATTTCTAATTTAGCTTTCAAGTGAAATCCAGATGAGAATTGTTTTCAAGGGTTACTTAATTCATTTTGGATCTTTTGATCGGATGATGTCAGTAAGTTTTATTCTCAGCCCAGTAGAATAGATTTCTTAGCGTGTAGTGTCTCATTAATGAATTCAATGTTGCATCCATAAATTGACTTCAGACTGGATCGGGATTCATCAAAGTTGAAAACAATGCGGTTTCTTTTCACTTGGAGGATGATGCTGCATCCGGGCAACCAGCCTGGCATGGCTGCAAATGCAACCCAGCAACAAATGATTGGATACCTTCGCCAGAACTGGTAGGATCATCCTTGACCTCAGTTCATCATCAGAATGATTATAAGTCAATTTGGCTAATGGCAATGACTTCATCTTACCATTAACTCTTGTTAATCATCAGCAAAATCCTGCAAACCCACTTGGTGCAATTCAATGTTTTTCCCTCTTATACCAAGTGTGCTTAAAGTCTTTTCTAAGCCTTGCTTCAACATAGGGAACACTATATTAAAAGAAAACGGAAATGGGAAATTCCTGAAAGTGCAAAAAGCGCAATTCGAATCTGCTATATGAATGTTTGTCTTTTCTCGTGTATTTGAAGTGTAAAATAAACTGCTTTGCAGGTCTTTCAGTCCTCTCAGAAACCTCACAGGAGCGATCCTTGAAAATGCTAGAAATGGAGATGCTTTTAGCCTATATTCTTGTTAGGACGCCTGTCTGGATGGATGACTAACTATGTGGTAGACTCACGAACCTCTCAATCCATTTCTTCAAATTAATATGAAATTATAGTGGACATTCGTAAATGGGTTATAATATTTTGATTTAACTGTTGTCAGGTGTTGCATTCACATGAGCACATTTGTTCCGTTTTGGTGGTGAGGAACTAGTAGTCCTACAATATACTAGTATATTCAAGCTTATGCCATTTTTTTTTGTGCTTTTTCGTTAATATCCTAATCTATTTTTGAGAACTTTTGTAGTTGCCCAAACTCTTTAATTAATAAACAAAAACTAATTAATTTTTATGCCACATGATTTTCCAACTCCATGGGTTGACTCGCTATGAATAACCATTGTCCTCTAGGTGGTGGTGTTCCTATTTTAGGCATCCGATTTGGAATTTCTTCATCTTATAAACAAATAGATTGCTAGCTTATTGCCAATTTCAACAACAAAATTTTTAGATAGAATCCATCTTGTCTATATCTGTACATACTCTTGTTACTATTATTGAGCATATTGTCTTTGCTTATAATATTCTTACATGTTGCAGGCAACTTCCGTGGCAAATTAATTATCTATATTATTTCCCATAATATGCCAAAATTAAAATTTCTGAAATTCCAATTCCATATTTTTTCCATATAGAATCTTTAGATAGAAAACAGCAAAAATATAATAAATTTCAAAGAGCATGAAATATGAATGGTGGAAGTGAAGTCTGGAGCTTGGTGATGCTGATGTAATTGGAAAAAAAATGAATGGCTAAAAGTTGCCAAAAACCCATTACGTAAGGTAATGGCCATGGGTGGACCAAACTCCAAAATAATCTACTAGCCTTAGCTTGTGGCTATCGTCGTCAACAATAGCTAATTTTGAGGACTAGTCCTTCCCATGGCAATTACCCACTACATAGTTGATGGGCTCTATTGTCTTTACTACTCAACTAAATGTGGCTGACGATCTTGGGAAGATCATTGTTCCCCTTGTGAATACCATCATCTATATATTGTTAAAAGAGTAAAGTTGAGTTATGGCTTCTAGCTACTTAGTCAGTAGACATAATTAGCAATAGCTATTTGTATTAGTCGCATGATGGCCACATATTTAGGACATTTGTCTTGTTGATGACAACCTTGTAATGCATGAGTTGCCTAGGAAAATATATGTACAATGTTGTTTAAACTAAAAATGACACATAGGGGAACTTGCAGTTTGTAAAGCAACTGAGGTGCTTATATCTTGTGGTTGACGATTGCTTGTGGAACAATTAGTTATATGCCTATCTTGTTGTCAAACTTGGTTGCTATAGTATTTTGCTTAGAGTGAGCGAGGCTAGAGAGAGCTTCTATTAATTGACAATTTGAAACACCTAAGAGAGTGATGAATTTGCTTTTCAACAGACATAGAACAAACTAGATGCACAATGGATCAAATTAGGACTGAAGTCTGATTTTGCAAGTGTATGGTTAGTTCTCAACATAGAAATGGTCTAAAATCCATTTTGTGAACTGATTTGGATGCTATAAAGTTTGACAAGGAGGCTGCTAGAGCAAGGGTGATCTAGTCTAGAGCATTTTACAATATCAAATATGGTCAAAATTGGTGCAAGATACGTTCAAATTATATTTCTATAGAGAGGAAAATGAGAAATTTTGAACAACTTGAAGATGTCCATTTCTCCACCAAAATTAATGATTCAAGATTTAAATATGTAGTCTAGAATCTTACAAGTATAATGATAAGCTTGGCAAGCAATTGTTGAGTATTATTTTGTGTTAATCTTAAGTAGTCAAGTCACATGGTTGAGCACTGCAAGGAACTTTCCTGAACCCAATCCCTCACACATTGTGTATACCACCATTTTCCCAACATAAGAGTGTATAGTTGTAAAGGATACTTTTGATGTGTGTGAGATCCTCCTTCTCTCTACTAAGTTTCATGTTATCTGTCTATTGTCATTGATTTAGTTACTACTTTCAGAGTAGGATGTTGTGTATATCGCCATCCTTGCAATAGAAGAGTGTATAGCTATAAAGGCTACTTTTGGTGAGTTTGAGCTCCTTCTCTATAGCATGTTTTGTGCTATCTCTCTGCTGTTATTGTTTTAGTTACTACGTTTAGAGTATGATGGGCTAAATAATTGTAGGTCATGATTGTTGGAGATTTTTCCCTTGTAAAATTTAATTTTTAATGTGGAGTAGTAAGTTCAATTTCCCTACAGAAATACAAGGAGTTGTTTAGGACAACCAAATTTGCCAACCATGTAGTTTTGCTCAAGAAATTAGGTAGTCTACAAAAATGTAGGGAGAAATAGACTATGCAGTGTGCACCCTTAGTATTAATGAATCAAGCATTTTACATTGGATTTTGCTACCTTGCCTTGGTTAATTCAATAAGTGACTACTATTCCAAAAATGTTCTAGTTTTTGTACTACTTTATTTTCACACATATACACTATTTTGTTACATGATCTACTGTTCCAACTTTTTATTTGAGTGAATAAAAGGATCTACCTAATTAGTGATTTTGCTACAATTTACCATACCTGCAAACATTATTGCAGTTTTAGATACTTCTTGTTTAAGTGTTTCCTATCTAGTCAGAATATTTTTATTATAACATTAGTAAATACCTTAGAAATATGCAATTTTTTGTTTGCATAATCAGTCAAATTAGAAAATTTAACCTTTTATTGCAACATCAAAACAAAAGAGAACTCTTTCTTATATTCTAGCACTTGGTATTAGATTGATCTTTCTTGCTTGTAAGCATCTTTATATAGAATAAGTAGAACACTTAAATGGTTAAACTTTATAGAAAAGCATGGTTAAAGAACGCAAATAGTTCGCGAATATATTAGAAACAATTATCTTCGTTACTAACACGAATATAGATCAATTCCTTAGATCCTTAGACAGGGACTAGCATTTCACAAACATACATACTTCTCTTATCAGCAACTGTGAAAAATTGCACCAAGGGATATTTCACTCGAATGTCCAACACAAAGTATTCGCACAGCCAGGTAAGTTAGTTTAAAGATAGTTCTTTAGATCAACTTTACAGAAACACAGCAAACGACTGTAATGAAATATCGTACTGTCTGACCAAAGAATGATTTAAGTAATGCATACGAAATTGCTAGTAGATTCAAAATCACTCACACTCAATAGTGTGGAGAATAGAAATCAGGAAGGATCACCTTCATCGCTCTATTCACTTCTCCAATCTCAAACATACAACAACTCTCTTTCTCTCTCGGTAATGTGAGAATGAGATGTGTTTTCCTTTATAGCCTACGGAGCAAACAAACACACCACTTGAAATTCCTGGTGCGTCGCTCCATTTACAAATTCTACTTAACGTATAAGTTACAAGTAGATGTAATTGTGCAATTGATGGTACATTGTGGTGATACGAATCTAGTCGCTTCGCATTCCAAGCATCGTTTCATTTCAGGAGGTCTTGTCCTTAAGTGAAAGACAGGCCCTTAGCAATTATTTTCCGAAAAATGATATAGGCCTCTTCATGATATGTATTTGTCCAGCGCATATTCTCATTTTCAAGAATATATTGTCATTTTTTAATTAAATATACAAATGTGTGGTATCACATATCCCCCTCCTCAAATGTGAAACATCCTCGTGAACAGAAAGTTTTCGTTTCGAGAATTATTCATTCCTTAGAAAAGAATATTTTCGGGTCAAGGATCTTCGTTAGGTCAAATGTAGAGATATTTCTTCATTCGTTGAGTTGATGACCTTCATTTGATATTCTAGAATCAAATGTTGATTCAAAATATATTTCAGCAACATAGAATAAGCATCATCACATATAAAACTCAGCATCACATAGTCTGCAACGCAATATACAAAAAAAAGACCTCATGTATTAAGCTCTGCGTGTAAGTGTTGTGCCATCTCCAAACCTCTTTGGCACTCGAGCAACAATACATCTTCTCTTACTCTGGTATGACTCCCGATAGGTAAGTTGCCATAAGGCGACAATCTTACAGGGAGTAGAGAACCATCAAAAGGTTCTTGAACTAATTGGAAATCTTCCTCTGAGTTTTTCCTAAGTGTAAGCTGTTTGAATAAAATAGAGGAGAACTGAATAAATTTACACTTTACAAACAAACTTTGAACAGAAAATAAAACTTTGGCTGCAAATGTGCCAAACTGCCAATATGTATATGTACAAAAAGATATATTTGCGAGATTTAAATCTGTCCTGCAAATTGTGTTTTATTTCCACAAAATAACTGGAAAAGTTGCGCTCCCAATCGGTGTAGATACTATACAACTCCGGATATGCCATGTTAACATCCAACAGCAGGCCTGCATCATCAAATTCTACGATATTCGCCCGGCCTTCTGGTGAATATAACTTAAACTGCGCATGCTTTCTCCAAAACTTTCGCTTCGAGTCGTTATGCTGTAAAAATTGGTACTCCTTGATTCGGATGTACTCCAGCGCATACAAAAATGTTGAACCTATGTACCATTCCACTGATCCGAATGGCGAAACCTTGAACTTTCTCTAGATTATGGCCCAACATAGACATCCTTTCTGTTCTATGCTTGGCCGATCCCATAACCAAAGAAAATCTTCCTTGGCCACTCTGACTGCCAATCCTCAAATGCCACACCTATCAAGCCTGGTAGCATCAAATAATCCATATGCCACTGTAATTCGATATTGAAATGGCAAGGACTCCACTTTCAGAATCGTTCAGAAAAAAGTTAAAAGCGATCTGTAGATACCTTTGACTGATTTCTCTTCTGTCACTTAGCCTTAGGCAGTGCTTCCTGAACATCTTGTTGGTGGATGTCGGCAGCAAGTTTCTGGTCTTCGAGTTGCTGCTTGAGGTCTCTGATACTTCCTTCTACAAGTTAGAGATCTTCAGACAGGCTTCTGCATACTCCAAGTGATTTGCCACCCTTGTACAGTTTTGGGTTGTCTGGAGCTGCTTTGCCAAATTATCAATTTTCTCTAGGGCCTACAAATACTCCTCATGTGCATCTGGCTCGGAGCAAGTGGTTGTCTCAGTAGGAAGCTCCTTCAGTTTTGCCATCTCTTCTTCGACAAGCGCTTTCTCATCTTCAAGTGTAGAAACTCGACTCGAAAAGTGTCTAGCATCTGGTCTTGAAGGGACTACAGCTTCAAGTGATCAATCTGGATAGTACCAAAGCTACTGCATAGTTGCAAGGCGGTCTCTATCTTTATTCTTTTCATGGTCTCAGCCTGAAGCATGGTCTACAAAGAGGCTTTCTCTGACTTGACCTTATTAAACTCAGTGCTCAGTTGTTAACGAATCAAAAAAAATTTACAATGATACAGACTTTTCCTGAAGTGCCTTATTGATGTCTTCTAATGACTGGGCTGATTGCGAGAATGACAAAAGAGTAGCAGAGAGTACAAAAGCGAGAGCGAGCGAGCGAGAGTAAGAAGAAAATATTAAATGAAAATAAAAATTACAATGTTTAGACGATGACACAGTGGAGACGATGATTATGTGGCAATATGATTTGACAACTGTCACTTACATAAAAGCGGTCAGCTTAGAAATAATCTTTAGTTAAATCAAGACCATTAAAATTAAAATAAAAAATAATCATGCCTATGCAGTCTTCCACATGGTCATAAATGTAAACATAAATGTGAATGACCTTTTATAACACATGTACATTTATATATTTAATTAAAAAAAATCATGAAATCCAAGAAAAATAAATAATAAATAGCAATTAATTAAATAATTATAAAAATAAGAAGAAAAAGAAAAATTCGGAAAGATGAAACTTAGAAAAAGAAAAATTCGAGATGAATACTCGAAAGTTATCCAAAAGATTCCCAAAAGGTGCTTGAAAGATTTTTGAAAGATCCTCCCCTTGAAATCTTTTGTCAGAGATAATATTTCTTCAGTCTTGAACCGTTAATACGTGTTAGCAATAATTCACCATCCAATGACTAAAGTTGGACAGAACCATTCTCAAATACTTCAATGACCTTGTACGGTCCCATCCATCCCATATGTAGCTTTTTAGGAAATTTTTTATGATGACTATCATAGATCAAAGCCTAATCATTAACCTTGAGATCAATAGTTTTGATATGAGTATCATGCTTGTTCTTTCTCTCCACCTGTATTTTCTCTGTAACATCCTTTGAATTGTTTCGAGATTCAAATAGTTTTTCAATAGTCAAGAACCTCTCGTTACTACAGTTTGTATCTGTTTGTTCTTCTTGTATTCGAAAAGTTGGCACCTCGAATTCAATCGAAAGAATTGGATACATACTATATGTAAGGAAATAAGGAGTCTGTTCCGTTGTGGCCTTCTCTGTGTTTCTATATGCCCAGAGCACTGAAGGTAGTTTTTGATCCCAATCTGTAGCATATCATACGATCACTGACCAATTCAAGAGGACACCCATAACGTGTAATTATAGATTTGAATAAAAAAGCAGCGACAATTTTCGCATCGTTTTGTTTCGTCGCTTCCATGTCATCATTCTTCATTGCATAATCCGTTGCAACCAAAATATGTTGACACTTAGTATGTCGCGTAACTGGCTTGATTGGTCCGACAAAATCAATCTCCCACTTTTCAAATGGTGCAAGTGGAATGATTGGCATCAACGGCCAATTCATGGATTTGGTTGGTTTACCAAATCTCTGGCATGGATCACAAGATCTAATATAAACAGAAACATCCTTAAACTTGGTAGGCCACCAATACTTGGCAATCAAAATCTTACTAACAGTATTCTTTAAATCAAAATGTCCATCGGCATCTTTAGAATGTAAGGCTTGAATAACCTTTGGAATATCTTCCACTTCAAGACACCTTCTTAGCTGAGATCCGCACCAAGCCTATACAGAACATTGTTAATGATAGTATAAGGTGCAACCTTATATTAAAATATTGTCTTCTTCTCTAAATCATATCCGCCAGGATATATCTGATCTTTAAGATAAATAATAATGTCAGAATATAGAGAATTCGTAGAAGATATCTCGAATAAATTTTCATTTGGAAAGTCATCATTCAATGATTCTTCAATCTTTCTCGTACTAAGTCGTGAAAGATAATCAGCATTAGTATGATACTTTCCTTGACAAAACTCAACTTGATATGTGAACTCTTGTAGCAACAAAACCCAGTGAGCTATTCATCCAGATAAATCAGGTTTATTAACAAGATACTTTAAAGCATAATTATCAACATGGAATAGAAAAGCATATCTCAGCAGATAATGCCAAAAAAAAATTACAATAAAAATCATTCCAAGTGCTTCCCTTTGTGCCAGTTAGGTCAACATAACATAACAATGGAATAGTTTTGTCCAGTTAGGTGGTCTCGGAATTGGAGCATTAATCAGTCTATGCTTAAGTTCTTTGAATGATCTCTGTTGTGTTGTCGTCCAAACATAAGCAACGTACTTGTTAAGTAACTGTGTAAGGGCTTCAGGAATATAGACATGATTTTGGATAAATCTTCGATAATAACCAACATGTCCTAAGAATCCTCTCAGTTCATGCAGATTCATTGGTATTAACAGATTTTTTATGACTTCGACTTTATCTATGTCGACTTCAATTCCTTGGATGGATATTCTATGACCCAAAAGTATACCTTCTCTCATATCAAAAAAACATTTTTTGGGGTGAAGTGACAAACAAGTGTCTCGGCACCTCTAGAATGTAAGCTTTAGCTTCTGAATATGAGTCTTGATATTATTGTAAACATAGAAATCATCAATGAAAATTTTGAGAAATGTTCTTAGGAAAGCAGCGGAAATTAGCATCATAATTTTTTGGAAAGTAGCTGGTGCGTTACAAAGACCAAAGGGCATTTTACTGTAGGCATATGTGCCCCAATCAATGATAAAAGTAGTCTTCGGTCGATCCTCCTTTCTTACTCCAACTTGATTATAACCAGAGAAACCATCACAGAAATTGTAACGTTCTTGTCCAGCAACTTGGTCTAAAATAGAATCTGTGAAGGGTAATGGATGGTGATCTTTCTTTGTAGCAGCATTCAGCTTCTTGAAATCCTGCCAAATTCGAATCTTGCCATACTTCTTCTTTGGAACTACAACAATAGGAGATACCCATTCACTACTTAAGATGGGATAAATAACAACTGCCTTAAGGTGCTTGTTGAGATCATCTTTTACCATCAGAGAGTACTTTGGATTAAGTGGATACTGTCTCTATCAAACAAGGAATAGCGTCTTCTTTCAGATCAATGCGGTGCTCACCAAATTCCAAAGGAATTCCTTTCAAATATTTGAGCAACCATGCAAATACATCTTGGTACTCTTTCAGTAGGTTAGTAAATTCCGCTAATTTTGTCTCTCCAAGGGACTTAGAAACATGCACAAATTTTCTAGGTGCAGGTTCAATTAGCTCTGTAGAATCAGACAAAATTATACCTTCTGTCATACTGGCCTAGATATGGCCATGAATTTCACGTATGGCTGACTCCACGAATTTATTCTTGTTGTCAACCTGGTCTTTATCACCAAATTCTTGTGCAGATTCTTCAAATTCATCATCTCTATCTTCATCATCTGCATCAGAATTTTCAAAAATTTGGTTTGCTGCTTCTGATTCACTTTCATCAGCATCTGCATTGCATGCATTGAAGAATTCTTCTTCGTCATCTGATAAATCATTATTCTCATAGCATTCGAAATAATTTACTTCGATGTTTGAAGCATTAGAGAATATATTAAAATCCTAAAAGAATCTTCTGAAGTGAAACTGGTGTCGAACACAGGAGTTTCGCCCTCATATTTGTCACGACTCCAGGTAATAATCTATTCTTCTGGCTTACCATGACTATTTTTCTTGCCAGTCTGGAATCTTAGTTCTCTGGACTTCTAGTGAACACTTGCATTATCCTGATAGAGCCAAGGTTGTCTAATTAAAACATAGTAAGATGACAAACCAAGTGGCTGACAATTCTCAGCACTTGCTATGACTGCTGATAAAGAAGTCATATCTCCTTGTCTACAGTATCGATCAATTTTCGGTGGTAGTCCTGTCGAAACCCACTCAATCTGCATTGTGACAAGGTACACACCAGTTAGTTTTTCAATCAGATTCTTTACTTTTTGTGTGTACCTTCGAAGAAATTCTTTTTCCTTCTTTTGGACATTGTTAAGTCGTCCGAGGATTCTCAACGAATAACCAATTTCTCTAAACTAGTTTAGAAACGCATCTTTTAGCAACAAGTAGGTGGCGACACATCGTGGTTCAACTTGATTGTAGCATATGTGTGCTTGCTTTCTCAAAAGACTAGGGAAAATTCACAGCTTATCTGCATCAGCACCTTCGTTATTCAAGTTAACGATTGACTTGAACTGTGAAACATAACTGTCAGCATCATCTGACGATGTTCTTTTAAAATAATCATATTTGATTTTTGAGATTGAAGTGAAACATGGACCAGGGCCTTCCATATTTGGTTTAGGTTTAGGTTCAGGGCTTGTCCCGGGCCGATAACGGGATTACACCTATATATAGCCTAAAATGCCACGTAGAGGCCAACATTAAAATTTACGCATTTATTAGGTCTATGCCATGTGGCGTCCCCATGCAAAGGGGACCTTTGCTTGTATATGTATCATTCTCTTTGTAATAAAGATGCTTTTTCTTTGTGAGCTCTTTGCTTGATGTGAGCTCCTCCATCACTCTGTTACTTGTGGATGTTGTTCATGGTTTCGATGGTTGGCAATCAGGCATCTCTGATCTACACTCTTCACTAGATCAGTGTTTCCGCATAGAATGTTAACTTGGTATGGATCGGGATCTGGTTCTGGATTTACGACTTCAAAACCTGGTTCAGCTGCAGCAGAATCTTCGGGAAGAGGGTCTTCCAGTAAGTTTTCAGGATTAAAATTTAGAAAAGGTGATTTCCCTCTTTGCAAAAATTCCTGAATTCTTTTGAAAATTCTTCTCGAAGTTTCCGATATCTTTCTAGTCGAGCAGCTCTATCTGACATACACTGGGGATGGAGATGGAGTTGTCAGTTTGCATCAATTTTATTTGGCTATCCCCGGCAACACCGCCAGAAATTGGCATATGTCGTGAAGACCTTTGTCTTAGTCAGCCTGAATGTGTGAGATACTTTTATTGGGCACCTTCCAAAGTTTGAAAGAAGCATGAGATATTTTAAGCACACTCTATAAAGCTGGACATGTATCTTTTAAGTTATTTTTGGGAAAGAAGTTCTTCACATTCAAAATGCAAAAAGATGAATCTATTTATACTCACATAAACAATCGCTTGAGCAAATGGCAACTATTGGATCACTTGTGCAAGACATTGATGTTGTCATGACATTATAAGAAACATTACCACCATTCTAAGAAAATTAAGTGATGATAATATCAACACAAGCATAGATAACTCTTACAAGGGTGTATACTTTGCTACTCCAAGAGGAAATCAGAAGATCATGCAACTCTTCCAGTTCCAAATTTGAATATTTTTTTTAATAAGAAGGGCAACAAAGCAAGCAGAAGAAAAAGATTAAGTAGTTTTGTATTGAAGAACCAATCTAAGCAACAACAATAGGTCAACACAGCAAAAGCAAATCAACAAGTAGCCAATGAAGAGGACTACAATGCATTCATGACAAAGAATGAAGAGGATACAAACCACCACTCATGGTATCTTGTTTTTGGCACTACTCAACCTATGACAAGCCACAAGGAATGATTTTCACCATACAAGCCTTATGGCACAAAGAATTTACTTTGGCATTATAAATTAGGTCACACAAATTACAATAGCATGATGCACATGTTAAGACAAAAGTTAGTGCAAGATCTTGATTACTCTAGTAGCAATGTGCATCCAGTTCGTGAAAGTTGTATCTCAACAAACATGCTAGATTTCCGTTTAAGTCAGATCATGTACATTTATCCAAAGCCTTGTTAGACTTTGTACATATTAGTGATATTTGTGGGCCAATACATACTTCCACTTTGAGGGGAGCAAAATATTACTTGGCTTTTATAGATGACTTTCCAATATACCCTATAGTAAATTTTCCTAAGCTCAAACTCGAGGCCCCGCCCTAAAGTACTTCAAGGTCTACAAATAATGAGTTGAGACTGAAACTAAGACAAAGCTAAAGGCAATATGGGCTAATGGCAAGGGTGAATACACCTCCAAAGAATCCAAAAAATAATGGCAAGGGTGAATACACCTCCAAAGAATTCAAGAAATTTGTTAGCATAATGGCATAGCCCAACAACTGACAATAACATATCCACCTCAATCCAATGTTATTTTGAAAAAAAAAAAAATGGACTTTAATAGAAAGTGTGAAAAATTCAACTCGTTTAGTTGATCTATTTTGGCAATTTTTGTGGATGAAATTTCAACTTAGAGATAGATTGATAGGATTTGCTAGAAGAGAGAAAATGAGAGGTTAGATTGTTGCCATTGTCAAAATATTGAAAAATCTATCTACTGTTGTGAGTATGGGTCCTAAAAATGCCAAAGATGAATTGAGCTCTTTTGGCTTAGTAAAGACCCATCTTAGAATAAAATATTCAAGGTAGGTAGAAGTAGAAACTTGAGCTACCATAGGAATTGCCATTTGTACATTACATGCCACATTTAATGCATGAAAAGACTGTGAGAGATTTCAACTACTTTAGTCTAGTTTAGTCATATTTTGGTTAATTGTCAATAAGAGGCCAAAACTCATTTTAGACTTAGAGATAAACTTTCTGAAGTTATATTAGTTTAAAATACATTCAATAAACACTTTTTGAAAGTGTGGGAAAGTTGGTAGTCGAGTTTGAGAGAGATTCAAATTTGAACTTCGGGTACATTGAATCTAGACCCAAAAATAGTAGGGTTTACATTTTGGAGGAAAAGCCAAGTGGCCAAATAGTGGTTTGAAAACTCTATAAAAGGATGTAACTCGTGGAGAGACATATCTTCTCTCTTCTCTCTCTCATTTCATCATTATACATGGTTCTCTTTGGGTTCTACTACTCATTGGTGCACTCTCATGATGTTATCTTGCAATTCTATGTGTAGAATGATCATTTATTGCTATTTTCAGTTCCACATGTGTGAAATACAGTAGGGTACTGTAATTGTACGGACAGAAAACATATTTTATGTTTTGGTTCATGTTTGATCAATATCTCTTAGAGTTTGCATCTCATTTTGTATGTAGATGCTGATTTTTCTACATTGGCAGGATTGTTGGTTCGCTCCTTATTGTAACCAAAGATCAGGGACATGGATTGGATCTTGAATGATCTGAAATCCTTCACATGGTATCAGAGCTCTTGTGTTTCAGGTTATCATCCATCTTTAGCGAGGATTTGGAGAAGTAACCAATGCTAGAGCATGTTAGATTTTGATTTCTACTCAAAAATCAGCATTTTTGCATGTGTAGAATTGATCTTTTGTAGGTCAAAACTCGATATAGGGCTATATACTTGATCAATTCCGATTTCACACTTGGTTCACTGGATTTAGATGACTTTTAGTGCATTAGGAAGGTCTCATTGGAGTCTACGAGAAGATATATCAAGCTTCTAGAAATTGCATGTAGAATTTGAGATATTCAATTTTTTGTGATTTTGTCAAAAACCTAATTTTGATTGGATCTCTAGTTTGTGAGGTTACTGAACTTCATTTGAGTGTGTTTCAATCTTAGGAAGTGGCAAGAATCATTATATTGAGGATAGATCATAGGTCGATCAAGATTTCACTATTCTATGTGTTGATTTTCTAGTTAGCCTCATCATTAGTAGTAAAGTTGATTTGCTTGCTACCTTCATCTCTTTGCTTCTTCAAACATTCATTTGCAAAATGCCCTTTGATTCCACAATTAAAGCATTTCAACTTAGACTTATCTTTCTTTTTGCCAAAAGAAGAAGTCTCACCTTGATTTTGCCCTTTAGACCACTTGCCTTTGCCTTTTCCCTTGATCTTGCCTTTGATGAACATAGCATCCTCTTCATAATGAGATTTCGATGTAGATCCACTCCTCTTGATTGAAGTCTATACTCCTCATTCACCAAGATCTCTTGCAAATCCACAATACTTGGCAAAGTCTTTTGAATAGCAAAACTTTGAACAAGATTTGCCTCCTAAGAGTAAGCACTCTTGATGTAGACTTGGATTCATAAAGCTTCTTCAAAGCTTCCCAAGCCTCCAAAGATGATGTGCACTTACCAATCTCCTTGAGAAGTTCATTGGTAGCATTCATCTTGATCATGTGTAGAGTTTTCTTTGCTCTCTTGTCATACCTCACTTGATCTTGAGGTGCTCGAGGCCTCTCCTCCACACCTGCAACAATCTCCACCAACTCATTCATCTCCAATAAGAAATCCATCCTCACCTTCCAAGTAGAATAGTTGATTGAGACAAGCCTCTCATTGCTCTCCAACATAAAGCCTCCACTTGTAGCCATGTTAAGGTGACCTGATGTTCTTCTTTCAACCTGTTCCAATGCACAAAACACTCTCTTGAATGTCAACAAATGAACTCAAGAAGAAATCACAAAGATATGGAACCTCTCAAATCTCTTCTAGGTGGTGGTGATTCTCTTTTGATGTGTTCTTCAAGTCTAATATTAAGTGATGGTGACAAAGATTCATGGTGGATTGATAGTGGAGCTAGTTCACACATGACTAGTCACAAGGAGTTCTTTACTTCTTTGATCACTTATGATGGAGCCAAGAAAGCAATTCACATGGCCAATGGTGGTGAGTGTGTGATTGAAGGTATTGGTTCAATTCCTATTTGTCTCTCTACTAATAGGAAAGCAAGACTTGATGGTGTTCTTTATATTCCTTCACTTTCCTAGGATTTGCTAAGTGTTGGTCAAATGATAGAGAAAGGACACATGATAAAGTTTGGTGGTGATGTTTGTTTCATTACAAAGGAAGAAATCTTGGTTGCTAGGAGCAATAGACAAGGTAGACTTTTCAAGCTTGATGCTTTTGTTATGGCTAACAAAAAGGATGGAATGAAAAAGGAGATTGGTCTCAACTTTCCAAAGCTACCTTTTAGCATCAATAAGATTGGTGGATCTTATGCAAAGTCTAACAAGTTTCCTTATGCTAGATCTAGGCCGAGATCTAATATGCTTCTTGGAGATGTTCATCTTTGTGCTAACTTGGCTAGTCTTGAGGATAATGATGGTGTTTCAATGGTTCTTCATGGCAAGTGCAAGCATGCAAAAGGTAAGGAAAGAGATAACTTCATCAATGGTGGTGAAGGTTCTTCCTTGGAAAAGATTGTTGTTAATGATTTCTTTGATCATATGTCAAAAGATGTTGCTAGG
Organism: Diphasiastrum complanatum; assembly: GCA_029204225.1. Taxonomy (NCBI): domain Eukaryota; kingdom Viridiplantae; phylum Streptophyta; class Lycopodiopsida; order Lycopodiales; family Lycopodiaceae; genus Diphasiastrum; species Diphasiastrum complanatum. Next base: position 28,883 of record MU832657.1, on the reverse strand, counting down.
TGCATTCATGAAGGAGGTGGTTCTTCTACATTCTTTTGTGATGAGTCCAAGAAAGTCATTTTTGTAGCAAGTGGAGTCACATGTCGTCATAAAGAGAGTAGATCAAATGGTTATATCAAGAGACTTGGTGAGGGAGATAGTCACAAGTCAAGAAGAAGAGAAGTACGTGAAGATTTCAAAGTAGGTTGTACCTTGAGTGATGTCATTGTGAATGATAGTGAGGAAGAATCATTATCATATGAGTCATTACCTAAAACATTGAGTAGATGTTCTTGTTTGAAAAAAGAGAGTACTTCAATCATCCTTATGTTGAAGGTACTAGTCATTTTTTTCATGGCTTCTAATGTTTTTGAGGTTTCTACTTCTTATGTTGCAATCATTAAAAGAGAGTCTTATGAAGGAAAGAGCAATGGAAGATTGGTTCTTGGGAAGATCTAAGGCATGGATCTCACATCTCTTCATCAACTCAAAGGATTCTATGATTGTGAATTGATCACTCATGATTGAGATGGCAAAAGGTTGGTTGGAAAAGACTACATGGAGCAAATCGAGAGGCAATTTCTTCAAGCCAAGAGATTTCATTGGTGAGCTTATTGAGGTTTGTTATGGACTCAAGAAGGCTGGATTTATTAGGTTTGATACTCATCTTCACCTACTCTACTTCATGTTGGATGGAAAGTTTGGAATCTATCTTTTGATTTATGATGGTGACATTGTTTTCACTAACTTTTGTGGAAATTCGAGATCAAGCATTGATGAGATCTTGTTGGATCTAGATCATATGTTTGAGAGGGAGCATTTCCAGATGCTCAGGTCTGAAGATATTCATATCTTTGATATCTTTGATGATCAAGAGAAAGGTAAGCAAGTGGAAGCGACTCACTTTGCTTTACTCACATGTTTTGGAGAATTTTCTTGTGTAGATGATGCTATGCAAGTGGATATTGGTTCTCATGTTTTTCATACTGGAAAAGCAAGTAATGGATCTGGAAAACAAAGTTTTTTCAATGACTTTGATGGTCAAGAGGAAGATCAAGAGGTTGGTCTCAAAGAGCTTCAACAACACAAAAGGAAAGGTGGTAATTTGGAGCTAGTCAAGAGCATCAAAGGAAGGTTTTTTGGCAAAGATGTTATGGATCTGTTTTTGCAGCTTATTGAAGACTCAAGTAAGGTCAAAGGAGCAGCAAGGAAGTGTTGTTCAAGTTTACTTTACTTGCTCTATCTCATGTTTGAGCTATTTCATGTGGATGTGTGCAAATTGTCAAGATATGGACAAACTAGCTACATTGTCTTGCAATGGTTTTGCTGATGGAAATGAAGCTATTGGAGGTTCATTATGTCACTCATTTATGGCCAAGTCATCAAGTGTTGATGATATCTTGTGGCAAGATGGAGATGGAGGCTCATTCATGGAGTTTTATGGTGGAGACATATCAAGAAAGGACAAAGTTGGAGGAGACAAGCAAGCAAATGGTCATCACTCACATTTATTGTTTGGTTGCTGTAATTTCTAGAGAGTTCAAAGTTTGAAACATGAAAGAATCATTTCATTCACATTCTATTTAGGTCTTCATGTTCTAGTTATATCTTGATGTGTAAAATTGATGTAAGAAATAGTGAAGTATCCATTTTGGACACTATTCTCTATATCAATTATGAAAGATACTTTAGAACCTTAGAAAGGAGATCTATACTTAGGATGGAGATCATTCTAAAGTTGGATCAAAGTTCTATTGTCAAAACTATGCCAAAACTAGTTGAAGAGGGAGTGTAAGAGATTTCAACTAGTTTAGTCTAGTTTAGTCATATTTTGGTTAATTGTCAATAAGAGGCCAAAACTCATTTTAGACTTAGAGATAAACTTTCTGAAGTTATATTAGTTTAAAATACATTCAATAAACACTTTTTGAAAGTGTGGGAAAGTTGGTAGTCGAGTTTGAGAGAGATTCAAATTTGAACTTCGGGTACATTGAATCTAGACCCAAAAATAGTAGGGTTTACATTTTGGAGGGAAAGCCAAGTGGCCAAATAGTGGTTTGAAAACTCTATAAAAGGATGTAACTCGTGGAGAGACATATCTTCTCTCTTCTCTCTCTCATTTCATCATTATACAGGGTTCTCTTTGGGTTCTACTACTCATTGGTGCACTCTCATGATGTTATCTTGCAATTCTATGTGTAGAATGATCATTTATTGCTATTTTCAGTTCCACACGTGTGAAATATAGTAGGTACTGTAATTGTATGGACAGCAAACATATTTTATGTTTTGGTTCATATTTGATCAATATCTCTTAGAGTTTGCATCTCATTTTGTATGTAGATGCTGATTTTTCTACATTGGCAGGATTGTTGGTTTGCTCCTTATTTTAACCATAGGTCAGGGACATGGATTGGATCTTGAATGATCTGAAATCCTTCACAAAGACTAGGTGGCACAATTAGACATAGTGAGGTGGCTTGAATAAGTCTAGATAGCTTGAGAGGTGGACTTACAACTCCAATTCAACTCAAAGTAGGAGGAGAGTCCATGGATCTATATATATGTGATGTACTCTCATTGAGAAAATGATAACATTTGTGTGTAATGCAAATTTGGAGACAAGCTCTTTGTGCCCTCTCTCTCTCCACGAGTTTTGTACTTGCTATTTTCTCTCTCTAGCCGAGTAGAGGCATTTATGATGCCTAGTCTTATGTTTTGTTGACAGATCTTGCTTGTAACACAATAATATTGCTTGTATGATCAGCTTTCCTTTTGAAAACCAATGCTAGTCTGATCTTTATGGTGTTATTGGGCTTAGGAGATCAAAAATACATGTGTAGGGCGTCCCACATGTGTGAATTCAGCATCCATATCTTTGTTTCATTTTTGGATTTTCAAGAGTGCATTGGAACATGTTCAAAGAGAAGATCAGATCATTCCAACATGGCAACTTCGAGTGGCTTCATGTTGAAAGGCAATGATAGGCTTACCTCAACAAATTATACTTGGAAGGTGAGGATGAAATATTTGCTTAAGATGAATGATTTGATGTATATTGTTGTAGGTGTGGAGGAGAGACCTTTGGAACCTCAAAAACAATTGAGGTATGACAAGAGGGCAAAGAAATCTCTACATGTGATCAAGATGAATGTGACTAATGAACTTCTCAAGGAAGTTGGTAAGTGCACAACATCTAGTGAGGCTTGGGAATCTTTGAAGAAGGTTTATGAGTCCAAGTCTACTTCTACGGTTGTAACTCTAAGGAGGAAAAAATTTCAAAAGAGATGGACATAGAAGCACAAGAGATGAATTTTTCACAAAGAAAGAAACTTTGATGATTATATCTTTATGCAAGTACAACTATTTATAGATTCCAAAATGTCATTTGGCCACTTTCCCTAAGTGGTAACTTCTTGGTACTTCATCAAACAACCTAGAAATTCTAGTCTAGATGCAATACATGCAATCTAGCCAATTAGAATAGGTCCAAATTTGACCTCATCCATTTATCTACTTGCCAAAAATAGTTAAAAAAAAACTATTTAGGCCTTTATTGACAAATATCAACCTATTTCTAAGTTGAGATTTCATCTTCACCTCAAAATTGCCAAATAAACAATCAACTAGTTGACAAATTTCCACAGTAGACAACTTTCATCGACTCAACATGAACTGTTGACTATCAACTATTGACTTTCGACCTTTGACTTCAACTTGACTATTGACTCAAACTATTGACTTGAATATCAATTCAGACTGTTATCATGGTACCTCTTAGAATGGAATATTTTCTTTGTCGAATCCAATGCATACTATGTCATTGTTCGATCAATATATTGTATGTGGATAATCATTGTTGTCCACCTATTGACTACTGTTCACGATGTAGAATGTACTAATCAGTTTAGTCTCTTCTTGTAAACACGTAGTGTTAAACACATCATTTACAAAAATTGATTAGACAGTAAACTTGGTTATTTTTATACATAAACAAAAAGTATGATAAAAAAAAGTATGGGCAATCATATACAAAATCGATCAATAAGATAATTTGAGTCATTAGAATCAAAATCTATCTGGAGTGAGTGAGAGCTATCTGTGAAAGATTTGAGATCAATTTAGATCCAAATCTATTAAAGATTTTTGGTTACAATTCAGATCCTAGAAATGCCAAAGATGAATTGAGCTCTTTTGGCTTAGTAAAGACCCATCTTAGAATAAAATATTCAAGGTAGGTAGAAGTAGAAACTCGAGCTACCGTAGGAATTGCCATTTGTACTTTACATGCCAGATTTAATGCATGAAAAGACTGTGAGAGATTTCAACTAGCTTAGTCTAGTTTAGTCATATTTTGGTTAATTGTCAATAAGAGGCCAAAACTCATTTTAGACTTAGAGATAAACTTTTTGAAGTTATATTAGTTCAAAATACATTCAGAAAACACTTTTTGAAAGTGTGAGAAAGTTGGTAGTCAAGTTTGAGAGAGATTCAAATTTGAACTTTGGGTACATTGAATCTAGACCCAAAAATAGTAGGGTTTACATTTTGGAGGGAAAGCCAAGTGGCCAAATAGTGGTTTGGAAACTCTATAAAAGGATGTAACTCGTGGAGAGACATATCTTCTCTCTTCTCTCTCTCATTTCATCATTATACATGGTTCTCTTTGGGTTCTACAACTCATTGGTGCACTCTCATGATGTTATCTTGCAATTCTATGTGTAGAATGATCATTTATTGCTATTTTCGGTTCCACACGTGTGAAATACAGTAGGGTACTGTAATTGTGTGGACCGAAAACATATTTTATGTTTTGGTTCATGTTTGATCAATATCTCTTAGAGTTTGCATCTCATTTTGTATGTAGATGCTGATTTTTCTACATTGGCAGGATTGTTGGTTTGCTCCTTATTGTAACCAAAGATCAGGGACATGGATTGGATCTTGAATGATCTGAAATCCTTCACATGGTATCAGAGCTCTTGTGTTTCAGGTTATCAGCCATCTTTAGCGAGGATTTGGAGGAGTAACCAATGCTAGAGCATGCTAGATTTTGATTTCTACTCAAAAATCAGCATTTTTGCATGTGTAGAATTGATCTTTTGTAGGTCAAAACTCGATATAGGGTTATATACTTGATCAATTCCGATTTCACACTTGGTTTACTGGATTTAGATGACTTTTAGTGCATTATGAAGGTCTCATTGGAGTCTATGAGAAGATATATCAAGCTTCTAGAAATTGCATGTAGAATTTGAGATATTCAATTTTTTGTGATTTTGTTAAAAACCTAATTTTGATTGGATCTCTAGTTTGTGAGATTACTGAACTTCATTTGAGCGTGTTTCAATCTTAGGAAGTGGCAAGAATCATTATATTGAGGATAGATCATAGGTTGATCAAGATTTCACTATTCTATGTGTTGATTTTCTAGTTAGAAGTGCTAGAAGAGATTTGAGAGGTTCCATATCTTTGTGATTTCTTCTTGAGTTCATTTGTGGACATTCAAGAGAGTGTTTTGTATCTTGGAACAGGTTGAAAGAAGAACATCAGGTCACCTCAACATGGCTACAAGTGGAGGCTTTATGTTGGAGAGCAATGAGAGGCTTGCCTCAATCAACTATTCTACTTGGAAGGTGAGGATGGAGTCCTTATTGGAGATGAATGACTTGATGGAGATTGTTGCAGGTGTGGAGGAGAGGCCTCGAGCACCTCAAAATCAAGTGAGGTACGACAAGAGAGCAAAGAAAGCTCTACACATGATCAAGATGAATGCTACCAATGAACTTCTCAAGGAGATTGGTAAGTGCACATCATCTTTGGAGGCTTGGAAAGCTTTGAAGAATCTTTATGAATCCAAGTCTACATCAAGAGTGCTTACTCTTAGGAGGCAAATCTTGTTCAAAGTTTTGCTATTCAAAAGACTTTGCCAAGTATTGTGGATTTGCAAGCGATCTTGGTGAATGAGGAGTATAGGCTTCAATCAAGAGGAGTGGATCTACATCGACATCTCATTATGAAGAGGATGCTATGTTCATCAAAGGCAAGATCAAGGGCAAAGGCAAAGGCAAGTGGTCTAAAGGGCAAAATCAAGGTGAGACTTCTTCTTTTGGCAAAAAGAAAGATAAGTCTAAGTTGAAATGCTTTTATTGTGGAATCAAAGGGCATTTTGCAAATGAATGTTTGAAGAAGCAAAGAGATGAAGGTAGCAAGCAAATCAACTTTACTACTAATGATGAGGATCTAGGTGGTGGTGATTCTCTTTTGATGTGTTCTTCAAGTCTAATATTAAGTGAAGGTGACAAAGATTCATGGTGGATTGATAGTGGAGCTAGTTCACACATGACTAGTCACAAGGAGTTCTTTACTTCTTTGATCACTTATGATGGAGCCAAGAAAGCAATTCACATGGCCAATGGTGGTGAGTGTGTGATTGAAGGTATTGGTTCAATTCCTATTTGTCTCTCTACTAATAGGAAAGCAAGACTTGATGGTGTTCTTTATATTCCTTCACTTTCAAAGAATTTGCTAAGTGTTGGTCAAATGATAGAGAAAGGATACATGATAAAGTTTGGTGGTGATGTTTGTTTCATTACAAAGGACGAAATCTTGGTTGCTAGGAGCAATAGACAAGGTAGACTTTTCAAGCTTGATGCTTTTGATATGGCTAAACAAAAGGATGGAATGGAAAAGGAGATTGGTCTCAACTTTCCAAAGCTACCTTTTAGCATCAATAAGATTGGTGGATCTTATGCAAAGTCTAACAAGTTTCCTTATGCTAGATCTAGGCCGAGATCTAATATGCTTCTTGGAGATGTTCATCTTTGTGCTAACTTGGCTAGTCTTGAGGATAATGATGGTGTTTCAATGGTTCTTCATGGCAAGTGCAAGCATGCAAAAGGTAAGGAAAGAGATAACTTCATCAATGGTGGTGAAGGTTCTTCCTTGGAAAAGATTGTTGTTAATGATTTCTTTGATCATATGTCAAAAGATATTGCTAGGTGCATTCATGAAGGAGGTGGTTCTTCTACATTCTTTTGTGATGAGTCCAAGAAAGTCATTTTTGTAGCAAGTGGAGTCACATGTCGTCATAAAGAGAGTAGATCAAATGGTTATATCAAGAGACTTGGTGAGGGAGATAGTCACAAGTCAAGAAGAAGAGAAGTACGTGAAGATTTCAAAGTAGGTTGTACCTTGAGTGATGTCATTGTGAATGATAGTGAGGAAGAATCATTATCATATGAGTCATTACCTAAAACATTGAGTAGATGTTCTTGTTTGAAAAAAGAGAGTACTTCAATCATCCTTATGTTGAAGGTACTAGTCATTTTTTTCATGGCTTCTAATGTTTTTGAGGTTTCTACTTCTTATGTTGCAATCATTAAAAGAGAGTCTTATGAAGGAAAGAGCAATGGAAGATTGGTTCTTGGGAAGATCTAAGGCATGGATCTCACATCTCTTCATCAACTCAAAGGATTCTATGATTGTGAATTGATCACTCATGATTGAGATGGCAAAAGGTTGGTTGGAAAAGACTACATGGAGCAAATCGAGAGGCAATTTCTTCAAGCCAAGAGATTTCATTGGTGAGCTTATTGAGGTTTGTTATGGACTCAAGAAGGCTGGATTTATTAGGTTTGATACTCATCTTCACCTACTCTACTTCATGTTGGATGGAAAGTTTGGAATCTATCTTTTGATTTATGATGGTGACATTGGTGACATTGTTTTCACTAACTTTTGTGGAAATTCGAGATCAAGCATTGATGAGATCTTGTTGGATCTAGATCATATGTTTGAGAGGGAGCATTTCCAGATGCTCAGGTCTGAAGATATTCATATCTTTGATATCTTTGATGATCAAGAGAAAGGTAAGCAAGTGGAAGCGACTCACTTTGCTTTACTCACATGTTTTGGAGAATTTTCTTGTGTAGATGATGCTATGCAAGTGGATATTGGTTCTCATGTTTTTCATACTGGAAAAGCAAGTAATGGATCTGGAAAACAAAGTTTTTTCAATGACTTTGATGGTCAAGAGGAAGATCAAGAGGTTGGTCTCAAAGAGCTTCAACAACACAAAAGGAAAGGTGGCAATTTGGAGCTAGTCAAGAGCATCAAAGGAAGGTTTTTTGGCAAAGATGTTATGAATCTGTTTTTGCAGCTTATTGAAGACTCAAGTAAGGTCAAAGGAGCAGCAAGGAAGTGTTTTTCAAGTTTACTTTACTTGCTCTATCTCATGTTTGAGCTATTTCATGTGGATGTGTGCAAATTGTCAAGATATGGACAAACTAGCTACATTGTCTTGCAATATCTTATTGTTGGAGTTGTACTAGCATTCTTGGCTGGTTTTGCTGATGGAAATGAAGCTATTGGAGGTTCATTATGTCACTCATTTATGGCCAAGTCATCAAGTGTTGATGATATCTTGTTGCAAGATGGAGATGGAGGCTCATTCATGGAGTTTTATGGTGGAGACATATCAAGAAAGGACAAAGTTGGAGGAGACAAGCAAGCAAATGGTCATCACTCACATTTATTGTTTGGTTGCTGTAATTTCTAGAGAGTTCAAAGTTTGAAACATGGAAGAATCATTTCATTCACATTCTATTTAGGTCTTCATGTTCTAGTTATATCTTGATGTGTAAAATTGATGTAAGAAATAGTGAAGTATCCATTTTGGACACTATTCTCTATATCAATTATGAAAGATACTTTAGAACCTTAGAAAGGAGATCTATACTTAGGATGGAGATCATTCTAAAGTTGGATCAAAGTTCTATTGTCAAAACTATGCCAAAACTAGTTGAAGAGGGAGTGTGAGAGATTTCAACTAGTTTAGTCTAGTTTAGTCATATTTTGGTTAATTGTCAATAAGAGGCCAAAACTCATTTTAGACTTAGAGATAAACTTTCTGAAGTTATATTAGTTTAAAATACATTCAATAAACACTTTTTGAAAGTGTGGGAAAGTTGGTAGTCGAGTTTGAGAGAGATTCAAATTTGAACTTCGGGTACATTGAATCTAGACCCAAAAATAGTAGGGTTTACATTTTGGAGGGAAAGCCAAGTGGCCAAATAGTGGTTTGAAAACTCTATAAAAGGATGTAACTCGTGGAGAGACATATCTTCTCTCTTCTCTCTCTCATTTCATCATTATACAGGATTCTCTTTGGGTTCTACTACTCATTGGTGCACTCTCATGATGTTATCTTGCAATTCTATGTGTAGAATGATCATTTATTGCTATTTTCAGTTCCACACGTGTGAAATATAGTAGGTTTTGTAATTGTATGGACAGCAAACATATTTTATGTTTTGGTTCATATTTGATCAATATCTCTTAGAGTTTGCATCTCATTTTGTATGTAGATGCTGATTTTTCTACATTGGCAGGATTGTTGGTTTGCTCCTTATTGTAACCATAGGTCAGGGACATGGATTGGATCTTGAATGATCTGAAATCCTTCACAAAGACTAGGTGGCACAATTAGACATAGTGAGGTGGCTTGAATAAGTCTAGATAGCTTGAGAGGTGGACTTACAACTCCAATTCAACTCAAAGTAGGAGGAGAGTCCATGGATCTATATATATGTGATGTACTCTCATTGAGAAAATGATAACATTTGTGTGTAATGCAAATTTGGAGACAAGCTCTTTGTGCCCTCTCTCTCTCTCCACGAGTTTTGTACTTGCTATTTTCTCTCTCTAGCCGAGTAGAGGCATTTATGATGCCTAGTCTTATGTTTTGTTGACAGATCTTGCTTGTAACACAATAATATTGCTTGTATGATCAGCTTTCCTTTTGACAACCAATGCTAGTCTGATCTTTATGGTGTTATTGGGCTTAGGAGATCAAAAATACATGTGTAGGGCGTCCCACATGTGTGAATTCAGCATCCATATCTTTGTTTCATTTTTGGATTTTCAAGAGTGCATTGGAACATGTTCAAAGAGAAGATCGGATCATTCCAACATGGCAACTTCGAGTGGCTTCATGTTGAAAGGCAATGATAGGCTTACCTCGACAAATTATACTTGGAAGGTGAGGATGAAATATTTGCTTAAGATGAATGATTTGATGTATATTGTTGTAGGTGTGGAGGAGAGACCTTTGGAACCTCAAAAACAATTGAGGTATGACAAGAGGGCAAAGAAATCTCTACATGTGATCAAGATGAATGTGACTAATGAACTTCTCAAGGAAGTTGGTAAGTGCACAACATCTAGTGAGGCTTGGGAATCTTTGAAGAAGGTTTATGAGTCCAAGTCTACTTCACGGTTGTAACTCTAAGGAGGAAAAAATTTCAAATTCTTCAAAATAAAAGATGAAGGTGTTCATGCTTCTGTTTTGAGAGTTAAAGCTTTGAGTGATGAATTGGCATTCATTAGTGAAAGCATTAAGGATGTGGAGCTTGTTCAAGTTGTTCTTAATGGCTTGTTAGATGATCACTCATTTGGTGCAAAATTTTGCTATTTAGAAGACATTGCCAAGTATGGAGGACTTGCAAGAGGTCTTGGTGGCTAAAGAGTTTAGACTCCAGTCAAGAGGAGGATCTACTTCTACATCTCAAGTTGGAGAGGAGGAAGCTACGTTCTCAAAAGGCAAGTTCAAAGGTAAAGGCAAAAGCAAATGGTCCAAAGGGCAAGATCAAGGTGAGCCTTCTAATTTTGTTGTCAAGAAGAAACATATATCCAAGCTAAAATTTTTCTATTGTGGAGTCAAAGGACATTTTTCTAGTGATTGTTTCAAGGAGAAGAGAGATTAAGGTGAGAAACAAACCAATCTAACTCTTGATGAAGATGGTGTTGATGAACAAAATTCAAATGATGTTTCTGTTATGTCATCTTGCTTGTTGGCTAATCATGGAGATATTGATCCTTGGTGGATTTATAGTGGAGCTACATCAAATATGAAATATCATGAGGAGTATTATTCATCGTTGATGGAATTTGAAGGTGACAAGAAGGAGGTAATCTACACGGCCATTGATGGTGAGTGTGCAATCAAAGGGATTGTACAATTCCTATTTCCTTCTCTACTAATAGGAATGTGAATTTGAAAGATGTTTTGTTCATTCCATCTATCACTAAGAACCTTCTTAGTGTGAGTCAAATGCTTGACAAGGGATTTTAAAGTGGAGTTTGATGGTGATGCTTGTTTGATCAAGGAGGAGGATGAATTGATTGCAAAAGGGAAGAGGCAAGGTAAGTTGTTCAAACTTGATGCTTGTGTTGTTGCTAAGCAAGTTGGATGTATGGCAAAGAAGCAATTGTTAATGCAAGAGGTATGGCACAAGAGATTGGGCATCTCAACTACAAGTCATTGGAGGTGGTGGCAAAGAGGCAAGTTGTTTTTGGTCTTCCCAATTCTTTATCAAGCATGAATCATGTTTGTGAGCAATGTGCTTTATAAAAGTCACATAGGTTACCTTATAAGAGATCTACATCAAGGCCAAGTAAGCTTTTTCAACTTTTGCATTCGGATATTCATGGTGTTACTACAATTAGCAATGGAAGTGCTAAGATGTATGTGACTTTTATTGATTATTGTAGTAGATTTTGTTGGGTTTATCTACTAAAGATCAAAGATGAGGTGTTTGATGTCTTTGTCAAGTTCAAGATTGCAATGGAGGTCCAATTCTCTACAAAAATCAAGTGGACAATGGTGGTGAGTACATTTCTACCAAGTTCAAGGCATTTTGTGATGCAAATGGGATCAAGAGTGAGTACACAAGCCTAAGGACACCACAACCAGATGGAGTGGCCGAGAGGAAGAATAGGACCTTATGTGAAGGAGCCAAAGCCATGAGGTTAGGTGCTCTTCCCAAATCCTTTTGGGATCAAGCTTTGTTGTGTGCTAATTTTCTATGAAATAGATGGCCGAGTGTGGTATTGGATGCAATTGAAGTATTGCTTGGTAGAAGGCCGAATGTCAAGTTTTTCAAAACGTTTGGATGAGTTTGCTATTTCAACATTACACTTTATGATAGGACAAAGGAGGATCCATTTTCAAAGAAAGGTAAATTTGTTGGTTATAGTGAGGTGAGCTAGGCTTACAAAGTTCATATTCCTTCAACTAAGAAAGTGGTCATTGGAAGAGATGGCATTTTTTATGAGGGAAGCTTTCCAAAAGTTTCTTCAAGTGGTGGTGTAGATGTTGGATCTAACATTCTTGATGTTGATGGCATTCTTGATGTTGATAACATTGATGACATTGATGTTGGATCTAGCATTCTTGATATTGATGACATCAAATCATTCATCTCAAGCAAAGATTCCGTCCTCACCTTCCAAATAGAATAATTTGTTGAGGTGAGCCTATCAGTGCCTTCCAACATGAAGCCACTTGAGGTTGCCATGTTGCAATGATCTGATCCTCTCTTTGAACCTGTTCCAATGCACTTGATCTCTTTTGAAAATCAACAAATGAAACTCAATAAGAAATCACAAAGATATGGAAACAACCTAGCCTCTCCTTTTCTCTCTTCTAGCAAATCTTATAGCACATAGAATGTTGATTTCTTGATCACAGTAGATCTAAACACAATATGATGAACTTTTGCCATCACCTAAGATTGAAACACACTCATGAAAAATTCCAACAACTTAAAATCAAGAGATCCTATCAAATTTAGGGTTCTTCCAAAAATGCAAAATATTGAATCAAGCAAAAACTATATGCAAAACCCAGAATCTTGATAGATCATCTAGAAGAATATAGCATACACAATCATATGCAATTTTGTCTCCACATTCCAGTAAGTGGTTTCAAAAATCGGCCTACTCCAAGTGATTTGACCTAAAATGATTCTTGGATCACAAAGATCCACTTTTTATACTTGAAAATGCAAGATTTGAGCTAGAAACACCTCCAGATCCACTTAACCCCCACCTCCACCAACTTTGGCCTGAAACCTACTCTGATACCATGTGAAAAGAACATATCCAAAACATACTTAATGGATCTCTAAGATATTGACCAAATTTGGATGCACATCTAGATTTAGCTACAATAGAAATCATCAATTTTAGCATGCTAGAATTGCATAAATCACTAAGTCTCATAACTCAAAAAACTTCCCATACAAATAGATTATGCTCCTATATGTAGCTACGCGAGGTAGAGGGGAGTGAAATATGATTGGACCTCTTTTTTTCCTCCTCAAAATCCTATTGGTTAAGTGACATACGAGCTCTTATTCTTGATTGGACCATTTTGATAGATTCTAGCTTTTTGATTAGTCACTAACTCTCATGCCAACACGTGGACACATGCCACACACCAAATCTAGACTTGACAAATGTCATAAGCCTAACTTGGCTGGAGCTACATCACAACCTACTTTTGGCCTAATCACAACTTGCCATGTGTACTTGCCTATTTTGCCTCTAATGCCAAAAATGGCCTAATCAACATCAAACACTTGGCTGGATCAAAACTTGAGTACCCCTAACTCAACATAATTAAGATATTTTTGTCTATTTTCCACACGTGGGAACATGCTCCACGTGTGTGAGTTTTTCTCTCAAACAAAAATTGCAAAATAACAAAGCTAGATTTTGCCATATTTTCACAGTGAATTGAGTTAAGCATTGTCACAAGCTTTTTTTTACATGGGTGGTAATTTGCAGATAGGTCACATCTAAATCTTGGTGGGATTTTCATGTCTTTTATATTTAAAATATTAAACATAAGAAGTTGATCTGAACCTAGAAATCAGCTTGCCAATGCTATATCTAAGGTATACCACTTTTTGCAAATAAATTGCATTCTTAAGCAAGGTTTTTAGTTTGAATACAGCAGAGACTTAAAAATAATTCGTTTGAAGGACAACCCTATCAAGATAAAAGTTATTCATCAAGATAAGTTCCAACATGGACAAACCAAGATTCAATAAATGAAGACAGGTAACTTATACAAGAAGCTGGGCATTTGCACTGAATTTGAAAAAAGGGTGTCTTAGAAACTTGTAACATAAATCAACAAAGATTTTGAAACAACATTACCACGAAACTTTAAGCAGACTTTCTAAAGACTGCTGATAACCAGTGGACCGGATTGCTTAGAATATACCCTTGGAATATACCAAAGGATGTAGAAGTGTAAGTCACCCCTCGGATAATACAAGGTGGATGCCAAAGTTTCCTATAATAACATCTATAGAGGAAGAATCAATAACTATCTTGTACAATGCTTGGGCCTCCCAAGTCTTGGAAATTTAAATAACTGCATTTACCACAAGTTGACTAGAATCATACAAACCTTGAAAAAAAACATTGGGAAGCCTAATTGACACAACAGAGCGTCACAAGCACAAGTTCATGATAATGCCACATGTGATGTGGTGCGCAGCTCCTTTGTTTTTCTGCTATTCAAGATCACTTCTTGGTAATACTGGAAAATTATAATATTCTTTAAGTAGTATCCAAATCTTGAGTTGCAGAAGGAACTCCGCCTCGCCAATATCCAGACCTAGATAGCCCGCTGTCAACTAGAAACTTATTATACGAAGTTTCTAAACTAGCATATGAATTTCTGATTTCCTCAAACTCCCGTCTCTTTCTTTGCTCTTCTGTTTCAGTTTCAGTTGGATCCTGTAACAATGATGGGAGCAGAATGTACACGTATGAATACTTCATAGAAGAATTATAGACTCTACTGCAGTGATATCAGAATCAAAGAGAAATACACAGTGACATTAAGAAAACGTATGCTTCTATACTGAGTACATTCAGAATGATGATCAAGCCTGTCAAAGACAACAAAAATGAAAGGTATCAATATAACCGATAATTGCAGCACATTTAGAGCCTCTTAATATGGAATATGTTTCTCATTGAACTTGGAAAAGGTATTGTTCACATAAGGGAACAAAGCATTCAAAGACAGGTTACACTGGAACATGTATTGTGATTGATATCCAGAGTTTAAACATGAGAAAACTTTTAAGGGGTCTTCTAATAAGTTATGAGTTGTTTAGGACTTTGTTTCCTTTCCTTGGGGTCAGAAGTTCTACTTGCACAAATGAGGACATACAAGAATTTTTTTTGTCAACAAAAGGACCGTGAGCCCAAAGAGATTCAAAAGCCTGATATCTTAACCAGCTGGAAAGTCTGCATGGTTTACGGAATTGGCCCTTGACAAATGGGTTTATGAATCAGAATTTGGGGCTTCTGCCAGTCCTTAAGTCTTAATCAAAAGCACATGTTGCTGGATTCACATTCAGAGATTCAGGGCTCCAGATCTGTGGACTGGACAAAAGTTAACGCCCGATTCCACAGCCCCCCTCCTAGATGTGCAGCAGGACATCTATCAGGGGCTTTTTTCTAAATTTCAAAAAATAAAGAAAACGAAGGAAAAATGTTAATAATGTTTAAAAAAATAGGGGGTACGAACCACACACAAAACAATGTTCCGCACGTGCCTGTATTGTACACTACAGAACCATTTTTGGAGGTGCTAGGTGAACTATATAAATCAGATCGGAACGCGCGAGAGACTCACCTATGCGGTCCATGAACTCATATATAAGGCCCCTCGTGCACCGCTCGCAATCAACGTGCCTCATAACAAAATACATGGCACGCATGACATCCCTGAGCTGCTGCGTATCAAACCAGAAGGGCTCCATGAAGAGGATGTCGTGGAATGCCAAGCCCTCTGGGGTCTGGGACAAGTCCATGGCCGTGAACTCGTTGGAAGTGGCCATGTGCTGCAAATCCCCCTTCAGCCGGTGGAGCCGCTCGAGCATGATGAACTGGTAGGCGAAGCGGGGGTACTCTGCCATAAGAAGATCCCCCATACCTCGGCAGTGGGACGCATTGTCCGTCACAACCTATAGCCAACAATTGATTCAGTTAATGTACAGCTTGAAAACACATTGCAATCAATTGAAAACACCCTACACCTTTGTTAACACATTGCGCAGTAAATGATCAAGCAACCAATGAGAGAACTAATACCTGGACAGCGCATTGTGGCCCAACCTCCTGTATCGCCTAGCGGATGATGTTGTACATGTACTCTGCCGTGTGCACTCTCCCTGCCTCAGAGGCGTCGACGTTGCGGAGGAACATGGAACCGTAGCAGCTGGAAACAATGATGTTGATGAGTGGACATTTACGACGATCAGTCCACCCATCAACCATGATGGAACAGCCGTAACTATCCCAGCCCTCGTGCAATGTGGCTAGTCTCTCTCTGACCTCGGTAACCTGCCCTGGAGCAAAGGGCCGTGAAGTGGTGTGTAGCTAGGCCCGCAAACTGCAATCTTCGAGACTGTCTCTCGAAAGATGCGGGATGAGGCCATGATGAAAGGGAGGTTCAGGTCATAGAACATCTGTGCTATGGTCCTGGGGCCTCCCTGTGTTGTCCCTCTCTAAGAGATCCCACCATGGTGGTCCGTCTGGGTCATCTTAGATAGTTTCATTTCCGTTCGAGCACTAGTTGGGTAAGCTTTAGTGCTTCCGTCATTATTCTTTATTTCCGCATTTCTGTTTGAAGCTTGGTAGGAACTTAGAAAGTGGACGATCCTCCCTATACTACAGGGCATCATAAGTAGATCTAGCACAAACAAGATTTACTTCCAACATTTAGAGATGGGCTCATAGTCAGGCATATAATATCTTCGTTAACGATTTCCATTGATTAAGGTTCCATCCGGAAACCCCTCTAGATATTCTGATTTGACTACTCCATTAAGTCGTACCTCGACTACTCAATAGGGACCTTCTCCTCTAAATTTTGATTTGCCCTTGTGAGCCTTGGCATTTTATAACAAAAAAAGCTCTCCTTTTGCAAGATATTTCTTTTGCAAGTGGCGATCATGCCATGACTTCCGCTTGTTCTTCTCGGCCAACATAGTTTGTATAGACAAAATCTCGTCTCATGGAGTTTCATGAGATTATCAAGTCTTTTTTGCACTGATTGATTTTCGTCTAGCCTATGTTCCACTGCTAACCTGAGATTGGGTATGATGAACTCAACTGGCATGATTGCTTCCTGACCATACAGAAGCTGGAAGGGGGTGTTCAGAAGGCCCATTGTGTTGCATGGAGTTTGTGTTCCCAATCCGTGCGGCTGGCCTTGACCATCTTTGTAATGATCACACAAAAAAATTTGTTAGATGACTCAGCTTGGCCATTGCACCTTGGATAGTAGGGAGTGCTCTTTTAATGAGTGACTAGATAGGAGGCAAGTAGGTGCATGTCGTGGTCTTGGCTGCTCTGGCTTCAACCCACTTGGTAAGATAGTCTGTAGCTACTATAATATATCTAGCTTGCCTATAACGAGAAGCAGGAGGTGTCGGTCCTACAAAGTTGATACTCCACTTTTTGAATGGGCTCTGGGCTATGATAGGTTGCAAGAGCATCCGATCCAATTCAGCGGGCTTTCGATAGCGTTGGCATACATCGCAAGCTTTTGTGAATTGATAGACATCCTTGTGAAGGGTTCGTCACTAAAATCCACCTTGGAGTACCTTTCTTGCAATTCGTTTGACAGCAAAGTTGTTAGAAATCCATAAATCATAATATGGATGCCAGATGGGATGCTCTACCACTGAGCTATCTGCCATGTTTGATAGTTCTCTCTAGAGTGTGGATTGATATTCCAACGCCCCGCCTCAAGCCACACTTGGTTGGGGTCCTAGCTGTCACCTGCCCCACAACTTGGGCCACCTAACCATGGCTTTGACACCATGAACTGTTAGGTCTAACTTGGCTCTGATACCATGTTAGAAATCCATAAATCATAATATGGATGGACAGACTAGGATTCAAACCCAGGACCTCCCTCATACCGGATGGGATGCTCTACCACTGAGCTATCTGCCCTGTTTGATAGTTCTCTCTAGAGTGTGGATTGATATTCCAACAAAAGTGCCCGCCTCCTACTCCTTCATGAGTTAGTTGGATGGATGATCGTTTCAATCTCATGAGGTAGGACACATCTGCATAAAATCTGATCTAGACTTATGTTGTAGAGTTGGCCTGCTATTAAGGTGTAAGGATTAGATCTTCAAGTTAACTTGTGTTGTTCTACCTTACTAATCTCCGAAGGTGGTCGTCCCATCGTAAGATATTCAGTAATATCGGCTGACCACTCAAGCACTGCATCTGCTAGAAAAAGGATTGCATCTGGCAGTTCATCTGGTACCCCCTTACTAGGCCGTACATTACGGATCCTCAATAAATGATCTACTAGATAGTGTTGCTTACCCTTGTGTATTACGATCCGAAATTGGAATTCCTGTAATAGCAACAACCATCTAGTGATTCGGCCCTGTGGTACATGGTCGGTTTTGACAAGGTACAAGAGGGCTTGATGATCAACGAAAAACACAAAGGGGTTGGCTAGTAGGTAGTGCTGATATTTCTTCACACTATAAACCATGGCCAAAGCCTCTCACTCAGTGGTGGTGTAGTTGATCTTAGCCTGTATCAACTACCGACTAGTGAAGTACACAGGAGGGTAATCCTTTTTAAATTTCCCCAGTTGAGTTAGAACGCTACCAATGGCATATTTGAAAGCATCTATATGAATGTGGAATTCGATAGTCCAATTAGGAAATATAAGCATTGGAGTACACATTAATGACCGCTTCAGCTTGTGGAAAGCCTCAGTGGCTGGTGGTGTCCACTCAAGTGTGACTATAAGTTTATAGATTGGCTTGGATAACTTAGCAAAACACAAAACAGATCTTCGATAATAATAGCAATGACCCATGAACTCTAAGATTTCACGTATTGTTCCTAGTTCAAGCAAGCAAATTATCACCTTGATTTTGTCCCAATCAGTGGCAATGTCGTGTCCTAAGATAACACCCAACACTATGTTGTGAGTGACAAATATCTGGTAATTTTCAAAGTTAAAGGATATGTCATATAATTGACACTAGATTAGCACTTGTTTCAAGCAGCACAAGTGCTTGCTTCATAAGGAGTGCACACATAGGTCGTCTAGGAAATTTCAAAGAACTTCTGTAGATGGTCCTGGAAAGCATAACTCATAACTCTTTGGAAGGTGCTTGGTAATTACAAAATTCAAACGACATTACCTTGTAAGCATAGGTACCCCACTCAATGGCGAAGGTCGTTTATATCGATCTTTTGGGGCGATCTGCACTTGATTATAGCCACTTAAACCATCTAGCAACCTTTTCAAGAACGGACTCTGTGAATGGTAGAGGAAAGTGATCCTTGTGGATCACTGCATTGAGTTTTTTGAAATTGAAACATATTGTAATTTTCCACTCTTTTTGGGTACAACCACAATTGGCGATACCCAAGAGGTGTGATCGATCTCGTAGATAAACACTGCATCGAGTAACCTTGTTTGGGCATAATGTGGGTTAGACCGGTATGACCTACTAGTGACAGGTTTCGCTTCCTGTGTTAGTGGGATAGTGTATACCGATACTTCCGGTGATATGCCCCTAAGTTCTTTGTAGCTCCAAGTGAAGAAATCTCGATACTCAAGCAGCAGTGCCTTTAGATCTTCTAGTTCTTAACCTACTACATCTGCACCTATCATTGCAATCCACTCTTCTTCACCTAGGTAAGCTAGGTTGAGCTATTTTACCTTGGAAGATCCGTCAAAGATTGGAGCCTGAGGGGAGGATGGATTCTCCGAATCTAATCGTTGAGGTCTTGGCAATACAACGTCCACTTCATCCATTGGATAATCCTTAAAGTAGGATGGTACGTAGTCCACTAGTTGGTCCAATTCTTGCTCGCATTCACTCTCTATTTTTGCATCAAAATCCAGTGGGACCATGGGTTTTACTGGGGTGGTTTTCTTTATATCCTCTTTTGTATTGGTCACCTTACGTTTAGCTCCCTTTATCCTTTTAGGGCGACCTTGGAGGAGGATCTACTATCTCCATCGGCATAGATGCAGTGAGTGGATCCTTCGACTCGTTCACAAGCTCTATGGCAACGGTTAGAGGCCTGGATGGGGCTGGGGTTGTGTCATGTACTTCTAATACATCAGTGATTATCAACGCCATATAATATCAAATGTAAGCTTGCCTTAGGAACAAGGTGGTTCCCTCTTTAGGCCCTCCAAAGTAATTAATATGGATAATAGGCAATAAGGGCCCGATGTAGACTAAATAATACTTAACAAGGGCTAACTATCCCTCAAGATAGTTTATGAGCATTATCTATAAGCAGACAAGAGACACCAATCTGAGAATCTTTTGGCTCATTTGCAAACGAGAGCTCTCAGCTTCCTCTTGTGAATGTGAGCCTTGGAATTTCCATTGCTAGGTCTCATGTGCCTAATCTACATGAATTCATGCTCAGTTCACTCTTTGTCCTCATTTCCTCATGCTTAATGTGATTTCATGGAGATCTCCTTGTTTTTGGCTTTCTATGGATATGCTATCTTGAATGCTCTGTAACTTTTCAGGCTATTAGCTTTACTTTCATTGTAATTGCTATTAGTTTGGATTTGGCACACGACATTCTTGGTATCAGAGCCCTTAAGATCCATGATTCATCATGATTCCATGTGAATTCCATTAGATTTGAGGAGTTTATTGGTTTTGTAGCTTTCTTTTTGCTAATTTCTAACTTTTAGATTTTCAGGTCTTCTCAGAACAATTTTTAACATATAATTTCGTTCCTAAATTCTAAATTTGATTCCATAGCCTTCTAGAGCTTTGTTTTAGCTTTCATTTGCACCAATTTGCAAGCAATTTGGGTGAGAGATGCAAAAGTTATTGCAATTTTCCTAAAGGTTGTCAAAGGTGATTACAATTTGGCTTTCACTTTGTTTAGAATTTCTAAATTTGATTTGAGTTTTTTATCCTAGTTTCTTTACATAGTCTTCACTTTAATTTGATCCATACGGCAGATCATTTGGATTAGTATTCAGAAAGTTATAACAAATTTTAACTTCTAGCTCTAGTTTTTTCTAATTTTCTTCCTTCAAAAATTTCAGACTTGACCTATCAAATCACCATCAATCATTGATCTGATTCTATAGGCTAATAGAGCTTGTTCTTAGCTCTTTAGAGGTAGTTGGGTTGGATGCTAACTAGAGTGGAAAGATTAGTTGAAGTTGGACTACAACTAGAGTTGGAGGAGTCTAACTTAGGAACAATTAGAGGATGACTAAACTAAAGTTGACATCATAAGTAGGAATCAACTACATTGTTGTGTTCATGGTAGGTATCCCTGGGTTTGGTTGTTTATACAAGGGGTTTGTACAATAAAGGTTTGAGTCTGAACTGATCATTCAGCCCAAATGATCCTACCAACCTAGGCTTAGCACATCGTGAATCCAATGGACTATTGTTGTATAGGACGCCATAGCAATTTTTCTATTTGATTTATCTAGGATGCTAGGCTCCTAGGCTCAAGGATAAGCATGGATTGCGTTTTACATACAATTGGGTGGTGAGTCTCATGGTCAGAACTATAGTGTGCTCATATGGCATTGCGTTAAGTCATACCTTGCGGTCTTTATGTTGCTCCTTGTCCCAAACTAACTAGGGTTAGTTAAAAGCTTACCCACACTCTTCATCTTAATGTTAAGAATGCAATTGACTCTTTAGGTCAAATCATTTAATTCATAAACTTACGATGAAGAACGCGCAAACTCTTTTCTCCATCACTAAGCAACACAGGAGTCCAGCTGGTTGCTGTGTTTTGAAAAAAGGAATGTTTCCTTGTGTAAAACATCAACATGTGCAAGGTTCCTTTGTTGAAGGAATTTCCAAGAACCCATTATCATCTTGTTTGGTTGTTGGAAAAGTTTTATACATTGCTAGTTTGTTGCACTACTATTAATGCTTGAATATGACCATCTAACCAAAGTATGTTCCTCACACATTCAAGTGCACGACATTCTATTAATATACGGCCAAAAGATCAAGTCTATCAAAATAAAAAACCTTTTTTTTACCAAAATTTAGAAATTTTGATATCATAAGCCATTTACAAAAGATGAGATTATGAAAACATTCCGAGATAAAGGTTTAAGTTATGCCTCGGTGCTTCTTATCTATGACACATACATCCATTTGTTGGTTGCACTTACCATTTGATTTTCTATGTCGTGCATAAAGCCAAGCTCTTCAGTCTCCTTGTCATCATCGAGTATCATTTGCCATCTCTTTAATTTGGGTGTGTGTTGAACGTCCTGTACTTCTCTATCTGCTTGCTGCTTTGACACATCCAATGTAAGCTTGCAATAGATCCCATAGACGAAATAACTTATGCAAACACCAACGATTGGCACAAGCAAGAATATAGGTGCAACTGTCTTTACCTGCATGTTTTTGGATAAAAGCATTAGTTTCCTTTTTGACAAAGCTATTACATCCAAGCTCATAGTTAAAATTTTTAGTTCATGTACAACATTTTCTATGATTTCTACAGACCTCAAGAGCAGTTGTTGCATATGTGAAACAAAAACTCAAATACATAGCCTCACCAAAAGAATCACTTCTGGAGGTAATTTGGATTGGTTTTTCACACTGGTTTGAAAAATTATGTATGCAAACTAAGTGTAGGCATAGAAGAATATCAAAATGCTTGTTTCCTGCATAGTAGTTCACAGTTGAAAAGATCCTAAAAATGCACTTTGCAATGCAAAATCAAGAGCAACCAATAAAGAAAGATGGTTACTACTTGTATAGCAAAATTATCTCGAGTTTTGTAAAAGCACCATTAGTGCCAAAGTGCTACCAAACAGAATTTTCTAATAATCAAAACTAGTTGAGGTAACATGTACGATTGTTGATGAAAAAAAGCCTTTTCTTCCTCACATTTTCATGTGAGAGGGAGAAAGCTGTTAGAGAGAGAGAGAGAGAGGAGAGAGATAGATTATACGAGAGGGAAAAGGGGGGAGATAATGGGTAAAGAGAGAGGTTAAACTTTTGAATGAGAAAAAGGGTATCATCATTCAAGGAGTGAGAGAGGAGAGATAGGAGAGGGATAGATATGAGAAATTATGGGCAATAATCATCGATTAAGGGTGTTAGTAGATAGATCATAGATCACAAGAGACAAATAGTGCAAGGGGGAGAGAGAGAGAGAGAGAGAGAGAGAGAGAGAGAGAGAGAGAGAGAGAGAGAGAGAGAAGAGGAGGTACATGTCACATGAGTAGAAATAGGAGAGCGTAATGAATACCTACTACGGTCTTCTATTTAGGGTAGAAATCAAGTAAACAACATGCCATGATGAGGTCTAGAGATCTCTTATGGGATTATGTGACCATTTTAGTCTAATTATGGCACCTCGGGCACGAAGAGGAAGGCCCCACTTGGATAAAGGCACAACTTCTACATTTGTGTGGCTTCGAGATTGTCGCTTTCTCATAGGCATTGAAGGCACTACTTGTACATGCAAAGGAGGCTCAGGCTGGTCCTTCAACTGTTAAAGGTAAGAATGTGGCAGCCCTAGCAGGCCCCACACCATCGAGGGGCCATGGGCAGGTCAGGGGTAGTGACTTCTTCGTGACCTTCCAACATATGCACAAAGAGGAAGCCACAATTGTTGTAAGGTACACCTACAAATGCGACCTTGTTTTTCAACTGGAAAAATATGATGAAAGTCATTGAGAGATCAGCTATGAGTGGTCGGAGGGGTGGGAGGGGCCAAGCATGGAGCAACTTAGGACGAGAGCTTGTTGCCGAGTGGGCCTCCGTCGATGTCCGGCATCAAGAACTCATGGACCAAGTATAAGCTTTTCATTTTAATATCTATTATGTACACTTTGTAAATTGTTGCAACCTTGAATTTGATAACCGTTAAACTTATGACTTATGACTTATGGTGTTAATTATAATTTGTTTTTGAAATTTGGGCAATGGCTTTGTAGAACTAGATTTGGGAGTACCATCATATCAGATGGTTGAAGTGATGCAAGAAAGCGCCGCATTTTGAGGTGTCTTCCTACCTGGGCATAGTGTCTCTAAGAGCCATTAACACCTTTGAGGCAAGCACATCAGTGACAGGTGGGTATATGTTTCACCATATTAGGGATACCATTGAGGTGGGGCCAACGAATGTTGTGCAGGTACTAATTCAGTCTTGAGTTGTCATACTACATACTACTTGGTACTCTTTGCTCTTTGCTTAAAGCTGGCTACTTCAAAGTTCATACTCAATATTGAAATTTGAATACTTAGTACTTGTCATGTCCAATGTTGTGCTACACATTGCAGTGTACGGGTTGTCATTGGCAATGCTACAAATTGTGTTGCCATTGGGAGGCTCGTTAACAAGGCCTATGTAGTTAGAAACTAGAAATAGCCCCGAACTAGCGTACCTTTAGGTATTGGGCCAATTACCATTAAGGGCATGACCTTATGGGACCCCAGGTACCCTAGGTTGCCCTAATCTCTAAAAGGTCCCACTAAGGGCCTCTAGATAGTAGATATAGGACTATCATTTAGACATTAGCCATTCATTGATTATTTAGCTCATTGTTGTTGCTTAGGCTCTTTGTCGGAGGACCCTTTGCTATTGCTTGTAGGGCTTTAGCAATTGATGATATTAGATGCTCTTGGCCATTCTTTGTGGGAGATTGCTTGATTGTGTCTATTATAGTCATTTATGCTTCATTGATATACAATATCCATAGATTGAGTCTATAACTTGGTATCATAGCAAATTCCTTCCTTGATGGGAGTGCTAGTTTTTTTCCACACTTGGCGAATCTCTGTTCTTCGCTAAACTTGGCGGCATATTTTTACTTTTTTTGTTTTCGACGGCTATTTTAGTGGTCGCTCTTTTCTAGTAGCTGTTTTGGCAGATTTTTTGACCAATATCTATCACACTTTCTAACGCCCTAATTAGAGGAGATTTTGGGACTTTTTCATCAAAATTTGTTTGCTGCCTTCTGACACTCTTTTGGAAAATCCATTACCCTATTGTTGAATTTACTTTTGGCTTTACTTGCTCGTTGTTAAGGCAATTAATTAGGAGTTCCTAGCGCCCTATTTGGAGGTGACTTTACACATCTCATTAGCAGTTGTTTGCTGGTTTTTTGGGCCTACGTTATAGTCATTACATCACCCTCTTTGATGTCGTAGTTTCAGCTACCTTGCTGATTTTTCAGGGCATCAATACCCACCTATTTCCAACGCCCTACTTGGACGTGATATTCACAATTTTTTGCACTTTTGTTTGCTAGTTTTTAAGCTCTATTTGTAGTATCATCATCTTCTTTGGAGGCTATTTTGCTGGTTTTTCAGGGCAGCAACTGATTGGTACCTATCTTTTGCTATATTTCCTTTCTTTGCCAGCACACTTATCAATTTTTGTTGTGTTTACTACTACTGTGATTTGTGCTCCTTGAGCATAACTAGGGTGACAACAAGAGTCCGTTCCGTTGTAAAGTTCTTTGAACATCTCTCTCACTCTATCTTAAGTTCTATAAGTTTCATTAATACTATAGCAAGTTGACGCCCATGATGATGAGTTTCTTTGCTGGTTGTTTCCACTAACCCCAATTCCAAAAACCCTAGTTTTTAGTTTTTGGGAGAACTCATCTTTTTCATCCTTTTTCATGACAAAAGCTCTTTTATGAGTGTGGCATCCCTTTTACTATTGTGGACACTTGGATCTTTAGGGACACTTGCCTTTAGATCGCAGCACTTGATTCCTCATGGAGGCCTCCAAGGAGAGAGGCATTGCGCACGACTATCCTACATCAAGAGAAAGAGACTATCACATAGGAGCTGAGCTCTATTTGCACAGTGTGGTAGATGTAAGAATTTTTGCTACTCCTTACTTTTGCATTTGTCTCAGTTTGCAAGTACCACAATGTTTGCATATGTCTAACAGATGTTTCTTTTTCCAGCTATGGATGCTCAATATTGAGCAATGGATGGAACGACATTCATCGGCGATCTGAATATCCTACTTTCTTGCCAGCTTCAGCTGAAGGAGGATAAGTTCGAGCCTATGACATGGTGAAGCTTTCAGGGTCGAGCGTTTGTGGTAGAGAGAGTAGGACTCTTCAGCTTCCACCTATGAGCATAACTGGAGAGCACTTATCTAACAAATGGAACCATGCATGTTTAACCCTAACTCCTACATGGTACATACCACAGCTACTGCTCCTTGAGTACCACCTACGGACGAGGAGCTCAAGGATGAGATCCATCGTGACCTGCACAGGCAGGCAAATACAGAGGCATGGTCTACGCAGTGCCACAAGAGAGTAGCTCAACGCTAGGATAGAGGGGAGGAGGAGATGATGAGTTGTCGGAGAGTGGAGAGGAGTTTGGGCCTGGTTACAAGGAGTGGACGGAGGAGGACTATATAGAGGCAGAGGATGAGGGTGAGTGTGAGAGGGAGGGTATAAAGTCCACACAACAGGATTCTAGCCTAAGCATACCATACAAAGCAACAACACAAAGGAACAGGTGGTGGATAAACCAACCCAACCAAACCTAGATCGAACGGATCTAGCCCCCAAGCTATGGATCAATTAAAGTCATGGAAAGAGGAGTCACACCAGCAGCATGTAGCTACCAATCACAAAATCAAGCATACACTAGTGAGAGCCCAGCCGGTATACTTATACCCTCCAAGGCCCATGCACCACTAGTAGTGCACTGTGACACCTCACTGGACACCTCTGCAGCCTATCTGGGCCACGTCATCCAGTTCCCTAATGACTCACTCATAGACCCATACCAACTCCACCACCATGTGTTTAGGCCTACAACCATTAATTATGACCATGTACACATAAGGGCCCCAATTCCCTTATAGTCACAATTAACTTACGGGTTGTTGGTCTACCGGTCCCTAGCGGGGACACGCTACCCGAGACCAGTCATGGGCATGACATTCTTCCCCCCTTATTCAAGTTCTGTCCTCAGAACTTAAAACTGGGAAAGTTCCTCCCTCCTGTTCCCAGGAATCGTCATCGTCCGTACATCCCCTCCATCGAACCAGATGCTCGGTAACTATACGATTTCTCAATCGTTTAGTTCTTGTATCCAAGATCTTTTTGGGTTCAAGGAGATACACCCGATGATTCATCCAACAAGTCCAACTGATCTCCATATCCAAGATGCTCTCCTTCACGCAGACTCTTTTTGAGACCAGAGGACTGTTTAAGATCTTGAAAAAGATCGGATCCTTATCTTACCAATTGGAACTCCCGGAAGGATCGCAAGTGCATCCCGTATTTCACGTAAGTCATCTCAAAAAGAGTCTGCATGAAGGAGAGCATCTTGGATATGGAGATCAGTTGGACCTGTTGGATGAATCATCGGGTCTATCTCGTCTTGAACCCGAAAAGATCTTGGATACAAGAACTAAACGATTGAGAAATCGTATAGTTACCGAGCATCTGGTTCGATGGAGGGGATGTACGGACGATGACGATTCCTGGGAACAGGAGGGAAGCTTAAGGAGGAACTTTCCCAGTTTTAAGTTCTGAGGACAGAACTTGAATAAGGGGGGAAGAATGTCATGCCCATGACTGGTCTCGGGTAGCGTGTCCCCGCTAGGGACCGGTAGACCAACAACCCGTAAGTTAATTGTGACTATAACGGAATTGGGGCCCTTATAGTCACAATATAAAGTCCTCAATCCAAGGATCCTATTCTAAGCATGCCAATCACAAGCAACACAAGGGAACCTGATGGTGGACAAACCAACCCAACCAAACCTAGATCGAACGGATCTAGCCCCCAAGCTATGGATCAATCACAAAGAGGAGTGTGGCATCACACCAGCAGCATCCTACCACCGGTCATGCTATCAATATAAAGTCCACACAACAGGATTCTAGCCTAAGCATACCATACAAAGCAACAACACAAAGGAACAGGTGGTGGATAAACCAACCCAACCAAACCTAGATCGAACGGATCTAGCCCCCAAGCTATGGATCAATCAGAGTCATGGAAAGAGGAGTCACACCAGCAACATGTAGCTACCAATCACAAAATCAAGCATACACTAGTGAGAGCCCAACAGGTATACTTATACCCTCCAAGGCCCATGCACCACTAGTAGTGCACTGTGACACCTCACTGGACACCTCTGCAGCCTATCTGGGCACGTCATCCAGTTCCCTAATGACTCACTAATAGACCATACCAACTCCACCACCATGTGTTTAGGCCTACAACCATAATTATGACCATGTACACATAAGGGCCCCAATTCCCTTATAGTCACAATTAACTTACGGGTTGTTGGTCTACTGGTCCCTAGCATGGACCACGCTACCCGAGACCAGGCATGACGGAGGGTGGACATACACACATTTATTCGTAGACCTTGATGCTAAGACACAGCAACCATTCTTGCACCTAGGCATAGAGTGCGACCTAGACATTCGAGGGGGCGGGGGAGGGGGTGGGCATCGTTTGTAGAGAAGACTAGAGCATTACAAGAAGTTGAGGGTGACCCTAAGTTTATAGGGCCTTCCCAGGGTATGAGATCATAGGTGAGAGGGCGACCTAGAGGGAGCAATTGGAGCCAACCAGGGGAGAGGGAGAGGCAGGAGGAGACAAGGTGGAGGCAGAGGCAGAGCCTCACCAAAATGCATGACACCCTCAACGTGATCTGCAGACAACCTATTTGGCAGTTCCACAGACTCCGATGATTCAAACTATGAGTTAGGGCAAGGCTCACCACGACGCATGACACCCTCAACATCATCTACAAACTCCCTATTTGGCAGTTCCACTATCTCCGATAATTTGGACTTTTTATGAGACATTTTCATATGGTTTATCAGACATCGTTGTACTCCATTACAATGCCTTGACCCCGGCATTATATATTGTGACATTTTTACACTGTTTCTTGTTTGGTTTGTGTTTGATATGGTTTTTTGAGCATGGTTTACTTCGGTATAGTAACTATCACATATACATGGTAAGAGAGAGAGAGAGAGAGTGTCTTCCTCGACCGTC
>MU832656.1:0-69247 GCA_029204225.1 Diphasiastrum complanatum | reverse complement strand
GCAAAGCCGCAAAACGAGAAGACATGAAAAAAACGAAAGGAAACAAAAGATACGAAGGAAAATCTTTTGCGCTGCCAGCTGGCAGCTCCACGGGCTTGGAGTCTAAAACTTCACGCCTAGCTGAAACGAGTACTAACGACAGAGAGTAACTGATTAGTTGATTAGCATTGATTAGTCTTGTAATTCTCTGTTCAACTATCCTGTAAACTCCACACAGTGGAGATATAAACTATCCTTTCTGGATCATAAAATATAGACTGTAGCATTGAGAGAGAGAGAGAGAGAGAGAGAGAGAGAGAGAGAGAGAGAGAGAGAGAGAGAGAGAGAGAGAGAGAGAGAGAGAGAGAGAGAGAGAGAGAGAGAGAGAGAGAGAGAGAGAGAGAGAGAGAGAGAGAGAGAGAGAGAGAGAGAGAGAGAGAGAGAAGAGAGAGAGAGTAGAGCAGAAAACGAAAAAGACTAGAAACGAAAGAGCTGTGCATGAAAGTCTGCCAACGAGCAGAACACAACGAAAGGGCAGAGACTCATTCTGCCAACAAGAGATACACTGACCATCTCGTTCTAAAAATCAATCTTATAATTGATTGCTCTATTTTTGTGCATCTCCTTGTCTTGTACCATCTGTGTTTTTTGCTAGAATGAAATGTGTTCTGTGATGTGTAGTCGCGTGTCTAGGTTCCTGTGAAGCTTCCGTGCAAAAGAAAATTAAAAGAAACAAAATCGTTTGCAACAACGAAGCGAAAAGCGTTTCGCGACATGGTATCAGAGCGCACAGTTGTCACTACTGATATCTAAGCAATGATTTTCTAGACAACACAATATGGCTACAACAATCTAGACAAGAGTAGCAATCAGTCTTGATGGCGCAAATTACAGAATCTGGAAATTCAAAGTCAAAACACTTTTGAAGGGCGAAAGCATCTGATCGGTGACCGAACTCTCAGAGGTGTAGCCTCCAAAGGAGACCCAAGGAGAGCCGAATGGATCAGAAAGGATGAGCATGCAATGGCGATCATCGTTTCGTCCATAAACGAAGATCTATTCATGCAGATTGAAAACTGCAAAAGCAGCCATGCAGCATGGAAAAGATTAAAACAGAAGTATGAAGTGAGGACTGCAGCTTCAGTCATGCACCTTCACAATTAGCTGCAATCCATACGATGGGATGGCAACCAGTTAGATCAGCACGTTGAGAAGATCTAAACAATCTTTGCTCAACTTGCTGCATCAGGACAGGAGCACCAGGTCCCAGCACCATAGCAGTTGATGTACTTCATGAAATATCTACCGACATCCTATTAGCCTCTAAGAATGCTCATACTGAGTCTACCAGATATGACATTTGACAAAGCAGCCAGTCTTGTCGTTTATGAGAGACTGATGAGGGACGAAGGAGAGGGAAGCAGTGATCAAGAGAAGGCTCTCTTCATGAAAAGAAAGAAGAAAAACAAGAACAAGCCAAGATTCGAGAAGACGAAGTCCTCGAATCAACAATCTTTTTCTTGCGATCACTCTCACAAATCAGGCCATACAGTCAACAAATGCTGGTTCAATATAGCAGTACCTTGCATGCACTGCAAGAAGAAGGGACACTCTGCATACGATTGCAGGTTCAACCCAAAAAGGGAAAACAAAGCTAAAAAGACAAATGTTGTAGAGTCATCTAAGGTTGCAGATAGAGGTGATGAAGCCTTCACGGTACTTGATGAAGCTTCAATGAGCTACACTGAACATGACTATGATGTAGTCATTGATTCAGGAGCAACATCACACATCACCTACAACAAGAAGATCTTGATCGACTTAGGAGAACTCGAAAACAACAGAGTAGTAATTCTAGGTGATGGGAGCAAACACGATGTCAAAGACATCGACACTCTATAGATGCAAACACTATCAGGGCAAGCAAAGAAACCAAGAGCACTCTACGTGCCTACATTGAGAAAAGATCTGCTATCAGTCTCCAAGATGGCAGATCTTGATGGCAGATCTTGGCATTTGAGTTTTGTTCAACGACAACACATGCCTCATGGTCGAGAAAATGACAAACAAGTTGTTGACGGTCGGATGCAGAGAAGGAAACCTCTACCAGGCCAAGATAATTCTGATAGCATATTGCATCATAAAATGAAGATCAGCTCTGGCATAGGAGAATGTATCATCTGGACATGCAGAGTCTACATGACATGTGCAAGAAAGACATAGTCACAGGTCTCAAGATATCAAGGCCCGAAATTGAGTTTTGTGAAGCTTGTCAGAGAGGCAAATAACATCGAAATCCATTCACACATGAGGGAAGAGGAGCCAAGGAAGTCCTTGAGCTCGTCCACTCTGATGTCTGTGGATCGATGAAAATGGATTCGCTCTCAAGTTCGAGATATTTTTTGACGTTCATAGATGATTACAATTGGATGACCACGATCTACTACCTAAAGAAGAAATCTGAAGTGTTTGATTCCTTCAAGAAGTTCATGGCATTTGCAAAGCGACACACCTCAAAGAAGATACAGATCCTCAGATCTGACAATGGAGGTGAATACAAATTCTGCAAAGAACAGGGGATAGAACACCAGTTCACTCCTGCATGCACACCAGAATACAATGGTGCTATAGAAAAAAGAAACAAAACGCTTGAAATGTGGATAGGTAGAAAGTCTAATCTCTCATACATACAAGTGTTTGGATGTGCAGCATACAAGCACATTCCAAAAAAAAAAAAAAGCAAGCTCAATGACAAATCAGAGCAAATGATCATGGTTGGGTACTCGAACAGAACACAATTGTACAGGCTCTACAATCCAACAACGAAAAAGGTTGTTTCGAACAAAAATGTGAAGTTCGATGAGTCCACATTCCTTGGACTAAAAGACGAAAGAGGCCATGAGATCTTCACACTGCTGCCAACTCAAGAGGGAGATTGAGGACAGACATCAAATCAGAATGTAGAGCCACAGACTCCAAAGCAGCAGGATGCAGAGGATCAACCCCACGAACAAGAAACGTTTGAGCAGCGACGAAACAAGCCGAGAAGGTCAACAAGACAAAGAAGACCTCCAGACCGTTACTCTGAAAATCTTCAATGGAGCGAAGACACACAATTCGAGTAATGCAGCTTCACTGAAGAGCCAGCATCATATCAAGAAGCTGTCCAGAGTCCAGTGGGAGAATTTTGGAAGCAGGCAATGTCAGAGGAGATCGAGTCGATGAGGCGAAACGAGGCATGGACATTAGAGCCACTGTCAGAAAACAGAAAGATAGTCGATTGCAAGTGGGTATACAGGAAAAAGATAAAATCAAATGGCACCATTGGCCACTACAAGGCAAGGCTTGTCGCGAAGGGCTACACGCAGAGATATGGTGTTGATTATTTCGATAGATATTTGTCGATGGTCAAGATGACAAGCATATGACTACTCCTTGCATACGCCACACAGCACAATCTGGAAATTCACTCGATTGATGTGAAAACAACCTTTCTCCACGGAGATCTAGAGGAAGAAATCTTCATGAAGCAGCCTGAAGGATTTGAAGACCCTGACAATCGAGAATATGCTTGTCGGTTGTAGAGATGCATCTATGGTCTAAAACATGCATCAGGAAGCTTGGTATAAGAAGCTCAATGGTCTTCTGAAGTCTCTAGACTTCAATCCTACAAAACCAAACTGTAATGTCTACATAAAAAGAGTAGGAAAAGATTTTGTGATACGGACTATTTTCGTGGATGATTCCCTAATGATAAGAAATTCCTTGATGCTGATCAAAGACACGAAGAGTCAGATTTTTGAAAGTTATGAAATCACAGATCTAGGAGAAGCAACGAAATGCCTCGGGCTGGAGATCAGAAGAGATCGAACAAAGGACGAAATGCACTTGAGTCAGTCTGAATATGCTAGAAAGGTGCTGAAGCAGTATCACATGATGGACTATAAACAAAAGGCCACACCAATGATAGCTGGAGCCAAGTTGACGAAGCAGGATTGCCCAAAAATAGAAGAGAAAGAACGGAAGATGGCAGGTATACCCTCCCAAAACTTAATCGGTGGTCTGATATACCTTACAATTTGTACCAGACCCGATCTAGATTTTTTTGTTTATGCCTTGAGCCAATTCTCTTCCAATCCTGGCATGGCACATTGGCAAATGGCAAAACGAATCCTACAGTATCTAAAGGGTACCCAAAATATGGGATTAACCTACAGAGCTGAAAACGAAAGAAAAGGATTCGAGCTGCATCACTACAGTGATGCAAGCTGGGTGAGTTGCAAAGATGACAACAAGTCCATAGCTGGAGGATGTACCATAGCGTGCAGAACTGCAATCAACTGGATATGCAAAAAACAAACCTTGGTAGCTCAATCCTCTTGTGAAGCTGAATATGTCGCAGCTTCAAAGGTGACGAACGAGGTAGTGTGACTGTAGATGATGCTGGAAGC
This sequence comes from Diphasiastrum complanatum, assembly GCA_029204225.1. NCBI lineage: Eukaryota > Viridiplantae > Streptophyta > Lycopodiopsida > Lycopodiales > Lycopodiaceae > Diphasiastrum > Diphasiastrum complanatum. The sequence goes on along the minus strand of MU832656.1, from coordinate 64,817 downwards.
AATCGGGATACCACAAGAAGGGCCACACATACCTCTGAAGTACCATCACATTCAAGATTTAATCTCGAAAGGAGAGCTCCAGGTCCATTATATAAAATCAGAAGACATAATTGCAGATCTGCTCACGAAGCTGTTCGACAAGCCACTCTTTAACAAGAAAAGAAAGACAATTGGAGTAAACGTGCAAAGCTGCAAGGTTCAAGAGGGAGTGTTAGAAAAGGTGAACTCCTGCCACTTTGCCATAGCGCGGAAGCCAGCGAGCCTTGACTCAAAGGTTGAACGATTCGTGAAACAATTCGCAAAAGTCAGCATGCTTAAGGGACGAACGAAAGATGAACGATTCGTGAATCATTCGCAAATCATAAACATACCTCCAGGACCGCAAGAACCACAAAGCGACACAAAACAAGAAGACATGAAAGAAACGAAAGGAAACAAAAGATACGAAGGAGAATCTTTCGCGCTACTAGCTGGCAGCTCAACGGGCTTGGATTCTAAAACTTCACGCCCAGCTGAAATGAGTAGTAACGACAGAGAGTGACTGATTAGTTGATTAGCATTAACTAGTCTTGTAATTCTCTGTTCAACTATCATGTAAACTCCACACAGTGGAGATATACACTATCCTTTCTGGATCATAATATACAGATTGTAATACTGTAAGAGAGAGAGAGAGAGAGAGAGAGAGAGAGAGAGAGAGAGAGAGAGAGAGAGAGAGAGAGAGAGAGAGAGAGAGAGAGAGAGAGAGAGAGAGAGAGAGAGAGAGAGAGAGAGAGAGAGAGAGAGAGAGAGAGAGAGAGAGAGAGAGAGAGAGAGAGAGAGAGAGAGAGAGAGAGAGAGAGAGAGAGAGAGAGAGAGAGAGAGAGAGAGAGAGAGAGAGAGAGAGAGAGAGTAGAGAAGAAAACGAAAAAGACTAGAAACGAAAGAGCTGTGCATGAAAGTCTGCCAACGAGCAGAACACAACAAAAGAGCAGAACGTCATTCCGCCAACGAGCAAGACACTAACCATCTCGCTCTAAAAATCAAACTTATAATTGATTGGTCTATTTTTGTGCATCTCCTTGTCTTGTACCATCTGTCTTGATTGCTAGAATGAAATGTGTTCTGTGATGTGTAGTCGCGTGTCTAGGTTCATGTGAAGCTTCCACGCAAAAGAAAATTAAAAGAAACAAAATCGTTCACGACAACGAAGTGAAAACCGTTTCGCGACAAATCAATGTCATATTTCATTAGAGAAAATATGGTCCCAAAGAGGGCCCTATAAGAAATGCCATGTAGGAGAGAGAAAAATAACTATAAAGTAATTAAAATATCATTTTCTAACTTCTTTAAACATCTGCTTGCACCACTTTCCATGTAAATGAATGCGCCTTAGTTTAGTCGCATCAAACTTCACTGGTGCTTAACCACAGTTAAAGTATAATTTTCAAAATGTTGAAATATTCCCTCCCAATAGTTGGGAACACTCAAAAATTTGAATTAGGAGTGACATTTCAGAAACAAAGCCTATGCCATCTCTATCTCCAGGGTCAAACACGCGCCATCTCTATCTCCAGAGTCGAACAAGTGAACAAGTGTTTAGCGCCATCTCCAGCTTTGTTATTGTCATTGTGCTGTTTGTTACTATACTATTGTACTAATGACAAAGCTTTATCATCTTCATGTGGATCTGACACTAGAATATGCTCCGCTCAGGACAAGGAATTCCAAGCAACCCAAATTGTCAATCTATGATATGATCTGATACAGGGAGGAAAAGCTAAAGCATGTAGATTTATGGTCATCAAGAAAATTGTATCCTATTGATCCATGTTCATTGCAACATCCATATTTTCATTCGGTGAGTCAATTAATAATTTGTATGTGTCATGGCAAAAATGGCCTTTTGGGTTACTATAAGAATTTGATGCTCTATGGGAATGCACATTCAATGCAAAGAATACATTATTTGGAAGAGAAATCAAGGAAAATATCAAAGGAGTGCGAAGAAAAATCTACAAAGTTGAAAACTTGTTTGGAAGAAAATATTATGCTCAAGAGGAGATCCAAAGGTTGAAATCTTCTTTGCATCATTTTACAACTAGTAATGATGAGATAAAAACTGCATTTCAATCCATGTGTATCTCATATTTGTCTCTTGTTAAAGATATGGATGTGCTCAACAGAAAGGTCTGAAGCAACAAGAGGAAAAGACTGGTAACCAAGGATATATGTGATCTATCATCTAGAGGAGGTTATAGAAAAAGACGAATTCGTGCTTCAAGTAAGTTATAGCTTATTTGGTATTGAATATTGCTTGAACTTTTTGATTCATTCATAATCACTAGTTTTGTTATTTATTAATTTCAACTTTCTGTTGATTTGCTTATTATGCTGATGCGAATACTATGAGTGTCCTAATTTCTACTGACATTTTCATGAACATTATGTTTGCAATGCAGATCAGCATTGGTCGCTGAAGACCATTTGGCCGATGAGATTTCCATTGGAAACTCACTAGGTTCTATCTTGACTTCTAAATCTATGAAATCAATGTTAAACAATAACAAAATGCAAAAGATGAAGGTTTCAGTTACTGATAGCATTATGAATGAAGTTGGAAAAATATTAGACACTACATTGGTTCAAGGGGCATGTGATTTTTCTTGCATCAGTAGAGAAGCATATGCAACAATGTTTAAGATGATACAGAAGGCATTTGCACATGTAAGTATTAAAAAATTTCCAATCCCACGACCATTTCATCTTTAAAAAAAAAAGAGACATGTTAAACCTAGGTATGCACACAATAGTTGGTAATCCATCTCATATCAATGAAGTGTATTGCTCGAAAGGAGAATGTCTAGCATATAACAATTCCAATAATTTATTTATTGATATTAATCAGCTACTAACATTCATCATAAATTTTTATGGTATTACAAATTAGAATGTCAATAACAAGTTGATAGTTGTTTTTAACTTAGATGAGTCTGAAATTATAAAAGGACACAAAATGGAGAGAGTCTTATGATCATGAATGGAGCACTTTCAAATTTGGAAGACTTAGAAGGCCTCAACTTCAATGTTCAATCAGAAAATGATATCTGGTGGTTGGCAGCATTTCATGTATAGTAGTTCTTTCGCATAATCAATAGGGATAATCATTTTAATATGGATTTCATTTGGGAAATCTTCTCCATGTTAATATTATGAGGCTAAATCACGTTGTTTTCTCTTATAGGCGATAAAAGAAGACCATGACATTCTCTCATGGATAATTGATAGAACGTTATATCCTGCCACCATAAAAAATCACATGGAGGGAGTTCCACTCAATATTTCTGGAATTGGTACTTTCAACATAGAATGGCATTTAGCAGGAGATCTGAAGACATTAAAATATATGTCCACTGTATCCCATGGCGCTAACTCTAAACACCCTTGTTTGTACTGCATGAAGAAATCAAAAGACATAACAAACAGTATAGGAATATCAAGAGATCAAGAAGATCCTAATTGGAAACCCGTACTATCGATTTCTCTTCAAAATGTTCATATCTGTACATTGCATGCAGAGGTGCGTATAATAGAAAAAATAATATATCTTCACATCTTGTTTGCATGGAATTCCGAGCCAGAGGCATCTGCAAAGGAAGCTATTTCCAGATTAGAGAATGCGTTGTCTAAAGCAGGCTTACATAAAGGCCACGTTAAAAAAGACGACAAGCTATCAAGTGAAACATGAAATATTCCATGCAAGCCAAGCATTGGAGGATTCAAAGCTCGAAGATTTTTATCAAATTATTGTGTTAAACAATCCAAGATTCAATACTCGGTTTGGAAAGAGATTATTGCTACAACTTAAGATTTCGAAGAAGAAGGTTCTACTTGTATACACAAAGTAGAAGTGTGGAAAAAATTAGACAACATAGTGAAATACTTGAAAAAAGATAAATTTTCAGATACTGATGTACAAATGATAACAACCAGTGAATTTGTGGATGCAGTTTAAAGTGCATGGGGTGTTGACATATAACACATTATATGGTAAGATTTTGATGTTACACTACTATAGACAAATATGTGCAATTAATTTAGATACTTTTGGTACTGATTTAGATTATATTTTTATGACATGCAGCACATATTACGGCATCATTCGACATTCTTTGCAAGAAATAGTGGAAGTCTTAGCATATGGTCATTGCAAGGAATGGAAAAATCGCATTGGCAAGCAAGAGCGACATTTCATAAAAGTACACAACATGGTGAGACTAGCACAAAGAACAACTATATACTACAACTTTTTCAATGGTTTTACAGAAGAATCCAAATTTGTCATAATACAAAATCGACGGATTATAAAAAATTTCAAAAAGCATGCAAATTTATACAAGCCAATAGGCAATAGTCATGCAAGGAAATTGTGTATATTAAATGAAAAAGTTTACAAAGTTCAGATATCCAATATCTATTCTGCTTTCGACACTTTCTCTAATGAAAGTCACAATTTAGAATCATGCAACAATTTCCTTCTCTCGTAAGGATCCAAGAGCTCATGGTTTCCATGCTTAATCGGATCCACATAGGCTACATACACTGCAAAATGAGATGACCTGAGCATGGAATTCACTGGACCATATCCTTAAACTCTAAGTGTAATATTTTTCATAACAAAAATTATTTGATGCACCCTATTAAAATTATGTCCTCCAAGAAAATGAGAAAGTGCCTTGATTGCCATAATCATTGTATCACCATGTTGATGATACTTTGAATGGGCAACACTAATCTAATTATTCTTGAAGAACTTTAGATAATGCCCCAGTGCATGATCTCTTGAAAGTTCTCCAGCAGAGGATCTCTGGCCACCTCGACGAATTGCAAAATATTCTAGAAAAATTGTTTTCTGAAATGAAAAAATACAAAGTAAGCTCTAGTATAAAATCTGACATTATGAATCTACTAGTACAAGATAAGATACAAAACTTATACATTCAGTTTTGTCTTCCTCAATTACTGCCTCTCCATCAATATTATGTCCACCTTTCAATGTCAATAAGATTGGTGAATAGACAGTTGGTCTTGGAAAACCAAGCTGACTTTGAAATCTCAAGAACTCCTCATCAAAAGGAAAATCATTTTCTTTTTGGTGCATTTCCTCCACGACCAATTTCAAGCAATCTTTCCCTAAATAAAACTCATCCTTATTTACATAGTAAACACTAGGGAGAACTTCATCAACATCATAATCGATAATATCCAAAAATTCATGAAGCTCTTTGCTCAAAATACAAAGAGTCTCGGCCTCTGTGAAATAAAAGATCCGATATATCCGATAGTGTCAAAAAAGAATTATTATCTATATTATAAGTAGACAATGTGATAAGAGATTTATTAGAAGGAGAAAGGGTATTGGTAGTTCTAGGGCCAACAAACGATGCCCTATTTCGTGCAGGATCAAAATCTGTACAATCATCTGAACTAACACTCGTATCAGTAAAACAAGTTTCTATATCTATAGTCTTTGACTTTTCAGATTTTGTACCACTGGAAGAAACAACTTTAGAAGTAGAAAGGCCAGCTTCTGAATCGTCAAAAATATTCAATAAAAGCAAAAAAAATAAATACAAATTGAAACTCTATAAATCTACATCTTTTATTGTGAATTGGACAATCACCTATAGACTTGAAATCATTATGTAATTTGGTGAACATTCTGTCAAGCCTAGCTTTATAGATATGTTTGTCGAGTGCCACCAAAACTTGACAATGAATCATGTCCTTATTTTGAGATCTGAATAAGAGAGTACTGAGCAAAAATCTAAATCTGAGATAAATCTCAGAAAATACTTTCACACTAGGACCCTCAATAATAGAAGGAAGAATAAAAAGAAAATGAGAAAAACGAGATTTGAAATACTCTATATTATCATTAATACCAAATTCATGAAAAAAAGATAGCAGGCTAGAATCGAAATTAGACATTTCAACAACAAAAAATACAGAAGAAAGATTTTGAATATCGGTCTCAGGCGCAAAATACAAGTTAGAACAAAACCTCAATGCCCTATGCGCTCGAAAGAGATATCTAAAAACCAAGTATCGGATCCAAGCGCGAGTACAAAGCACAAGCAAGAATGGAAAAGTAAGGCTTGAGAGTGATATTAGAGTAGGTAGTATTGGTTCTAGACTCAAATATATAAACAGATGCTAAACAAAGAAAAGCGTGCGCTTGAAATCGATATCTGGTGCTAAAATCAAAAACCGTGAAAATTCGCGCCGAAAATGACCAATTTAGCATGTGTGGATGAGGTCCGATAGAACACATGTCATCGCATGATTCGTCGAGAATATTTTGTCGTACAAAGAATGATTGATTTGACATTTGTCATGTGCAGAATGCCACATGTCATATTCTGATTCATTCACGTGTCCTACACCCACGTGGCCTCATTCTTGCATCATAATGACCTGTACGGACAATACATGTGGGCCATTTAAATGACGCCACATGTCCATAGTCGCTTTTTCACATGTGCAAAAAAGATTTATATATACTCCCTCCAAATTTCCATTTTCCCTCACAAACTTTTTGTTTTTGACTCTCAATATCGATCTCAAGCGCACTCTTTGTACGTTCTTCGTCCGCCAGCACTCCTTGTGCTCGATACCGATACCGCCATGTTGTCAGTATCGCTTTCGAGTGCAGATCTTCCTGCTTCTTTTTTTCTCTTGTATTCTTGCATTTGAAACTGATATTTAGCCTTGATATCAATTTCAAAGTGTCTTTCTTTTGCAACTTTTTTTTTATTTTTAATTCCTACGCTTTGTTTCGATATTCAAATCAGAGAATTTTTTTCAAATTTACTTCTTTTGAATCTTAGAATGATGGCTAGGACGAAATCCACCACCCGTGCCATTACCCTTGTACAGCCCTCCCATGCCCGTATTCCCCCTGGTATTGGCCATAGACGTGGCAAAAAGCAGGTCTAGCTGAGGGAGATAAAAAAACCTCTAGAGATCAACTGAATTGTGGATCCTTAGAGCTCCTTTCGGCCGGTCTGTTAGGAATGTCACTTTGTCACTTGGGCTTGATGTTCGTTTTGCCGTGACAGCCATGTAGGCCTTACAGGGTGCTACAGAAGACTTTATGTCCCAGTTTTTTGAGGAATTCTGTCTTTTGGCCATGCATGGTAAGCGTGTTACCATCATGCCAAAGGATTTCATTATTCTCAAAGGACTTCGGGACCGTTATTCAAATCTGCATGTGGATAACGCCAGCACCTCCAAACACCTACCTCTGGATAGAACAGACTTGCCAACTACCTCTCAGAAGAAAAGGAAGCGGGCTGTCCCTAAGAAAACTGGATCTCGAAGGCCAGCTACTTCCCTTTCTCCTAGAGTTATCCCTGGCAAGAGACCCCGCATCTCTCTGAGCTCTGAATCAAATGCTGGAGAATCCGATTCAAATGCAGAATCATCCTCTTCTCCTCATGCTATTCGTCTAGCTCCTCAGAAGGTTTCTTCACCGAAAATGATGATAACCCAAGAGGAGCTTCACAAAATAATAAAAAAATCTATAAATATTGTGTCTTCATATCTTTCTCTCCCTGCACATAATCTTTTTGTCAGAATTTCATACGATCCTAACTAGGTTTATTTTGATTTTGACCATTATAACCAATACGAGGCTTACTTAGCTAATAAAATTGATCTGCTCGGCAATTATTTTGATTTCTTTCTTCCAGATTCAAATAGAAGCTATAGATTAGGTCCCAAATTTTGTACAAAGTTGAAAGAGAAAACTTCAGAGATTATAGACGTTATTGTAGAAGCCGATGAAAATTTTTTCCGCATAGTATTAGTTTTTTTCCAAGGAGTTGTTTTTGTTGTCAGTCCATTTTTCATGGGAACAGTGAAGGCAAAAGATGCCACATTTGAAAGGGTTGTATATTTCAACGACTGTAGTCCAATGGCAAAATTTTATTTGATTCCATATGAGAATAAGTGAGGATTGCTAGTTTGCTTTTGTTGCCTTTAATTTGGATGATTACTCTTGTTCAAATGGATTCTAATTTTCATTTTGATTATTATGGTTGGCATTGGAACTTGAATATTCTTTCTGTAAAAATAAATAAGAGGGAGCATCAAACTTTCTACGTGTAAAACTAAACTCAGCTGATAATGCGCATAGAGAATTTGATTCTCTACTTTATGATGTCATTCGTGAAATACCGACAATGGCAATCTCAATTGGAGAGATAACCATTAAATCTCTCAAGGTATATACAATTTATCTCTGATATGCATGTATTTTTTTTAGTTTAAATCTATTGTCATAGCATGAATAAATTTTATGTTATAATATTACTAAATTTTGTTCAATATATGTAGTGTGTACAACAAAGGGACGCTTTTAGTTGTGCATGGTTCGTCATGTACAATACAAAGCTCTTTTTTGAGTGGTATAATTTACAAGTCGATGCAGATATTGAAAAGATAATATTTTGTTCATTTGTAGTTCCTTTCATTCTGATTCTTATTTCTTTACTATCTTTGTTAGTAATTTGCTCATTCATGTGTTTTGTGATGACAGTTCACTCTTGAGTCGTACACTCCCGATGATGTGTATAGATTCCGGCAAGAGTTGATCAGAACTTATGTATAGAATGGTGTAAGTGTTACACCTGAAATCGAGGGCCCGAAAAAGCATGCTGCTCCTGTCTTAACAGCCTTTTAGGTTGCTCAAGATGCAAATATTGTTAAAAAGACATAGAAGTCTTTCCCAATACAAATGAAGGCAAAATTATAGGAGAGGGGCCTGTTGTCTTAAAAGGCATAGAAGTCCTTCCCAATTCAAAGGAAGGCAAAATTATAGGAGAGGGGACTGTTGCCTTATCAGTTCCTAATACTAATATAGAAAATATAGACTCAACTTACTGAATAGGATTTTATTTGTAAATAGAGATATATCCAAAAAAAGAGATACAATCTTACATGTAAACAACCCGTTTATGAGATTTTTATTGATATCAATATAGATTCTTACAATCAAGTTGTGTCCATAGTGTAATACTGGATTGCAATTTTCTAAATTGATAAAAGGACATGATGATTGACATGTATTTGGTGATAGTAAATCTCAGTGTTCTTCCATAAGTTGGATTTTTTCGCCAATATCTCTGCATTTGATCTTGAGCTCATGTCTTTTACGTACCTGCATAAAACTAATACAAAGTGAGTTACAATTAATACAGAGATTATATAAGAAAGTTTTGATATAAAGTATTCATAAATAATCGAGTGTTTATAATTACTTATGAGTTTACCATTGAAAATGTCATCTTGTAGGAGCAATAGTTCCTGCCTGGTGTAATTTAGGCTCCAATCCTCTTCCACCTCAACACATGTCAAAACTGCATCATTGTATATAATTTCAATATTTTCTCATTTTGAATGTCCACTGGCTTCCAAGTCTTGATCGAGTGGCACCCATTTACCTTTGTTGAAGCATAAGCTCAACATTTGTTTTTCTAGTTGATAACGAAAGCGAAAACATTTTAATTTTGCATTTTATTTCTCCATCTGATCTTTTGTCCCAGCTTTCATCCATAAGTTCAGATAATAAACTATGGGCTAAATTTTTGTATTCAAACATTGTTGGGGTTTTGTGTACATTGACACTTGAAAAGAAATATATTCAAAGTAAATCTGACTATTTTTTATCCCGTGCTTATCTTTAATGAATTTTTTACATCATTATATAGCTTGCAACGAAATGATTTTGAAACTACAACGCCATCTGGAGCAACTCATTCATCACTTCCCAAACTAGGTAATAGAATTGGGACTATTTGTCCAAAATCTCCTTTTGTATCAGGAATGTACATTGATTCATAAAAAAAGATCCCACTATCAGCTAGATCTTTTGTAGTTCTACCTCGATATTGCAGCTGTCCAATATCAGTGTGAATAACATCTAACACACCTGCTAGAGATCCACTGGGATCCCATTCATTTATGTTGGACGGATATAAATCTGCAAGAGAAAAATGATCAGATTAGCAACTTTACTAATAGATATTAATGAATGACAAAAGTCAAAGTATTGTAAAATATCAGTACTCACATTTGTTTTTTTTTTTGTGATCCTGACGGTTGAATCCTTGCACATTTATCTCTGAATGCATATATACATGTTGGACTAGAATTCTAGAAATAGATTTTACTCATGATGTTTTGAAATCCAAAATTCTGGCCTTCCAATAAGATCAAAATTATAGTTTTGACCTTTTGCTTTTTCGAAATGCTCCTCTTGATGATGGATGCATCAAAACCCAAGAGTTTTTTGAATATTTTCTTGGCACCCATATTCCATTGTCATCTTTCTCGTTGAAGAGAAGCATAGAGTCGATTGAGGAGCACGGCTTCCTTGATAGCGCCATTCGTTATGTGCAGGCAAAAATCTGATACACTGAACTATGAATCTGAAAATATGTAGAGCAAAAAGCCATGAATCTGAAAATATGTGTTGGCAAAAATTTGAAACACTATTGCATCCACAAAGCTGCCAACAACCCCTCCAAAAGGTTTTCAAGCCCAACATACAGATTCTACCCTCTACTAATTCATTTTATAGCCGTCTTCTGGTTGATTCAAGCATGCACAAAGTTTCATAAGGTAGACATGCCTATTCAGCATGCACAAGGCAAACACATTATGCAAGCACTAACCTATATCCATATTGCTCTGTTTTTTATGTAGCATGTTCTTCTATTACATAACAACCAGAAACATGCTTCCTTCTGCTAACTTGGTGGATAGAAAGCATAAACTTTGTGTGCAATGCATAGACGATAGAAAAACACCATTCCTAAACTACACAAACTGCATGCAAGAGATAAAAAGTTTGCAACCAGCTTCAATCCCATTCCCATGTGGGAAAGAGGATTTTGAAACCCCATGAAAATCCCAAAAATCTAATCATAACGGCAAACCAACAACATGGAGAAATTAGAATTCACATGGCCATATTTTTTAACCCAGAAAGCTATAACGTTACAAAAAATCCAAACTCCTATCAAATCGATTTAACTAAAGAGAAGGTAGAACACCCACTTGGAAGACCACCAATTTACCAAAATTGCTCTGATTGTCATCGACGCAATTCACCCTTGGTCGGTCCACATCAAGCTGCTCACAGAATCAGATTGGCTGCTCTGAGACCAAAAAAATGTCTCCTAAGACTTCCAATCCGGATAGAGCTCCAAGAACACAATGGGAAATTGCAATGGATGAAAACAATCCAACCAATCCTAGATCTCCTCTGATCTAGCCCCCAAGCACTAGGGAATTTGGAAAACCACCAAGATTGGAAGCGCTTACCAATCCGATAGCATAACGGCCACAAATTCTCAATGATCCTCATGGACACGGTTGAGGGTATATATAGAGTGTAGAACCCACCCCGTCTGCCCAGGCACTGAATCCACATGTAAGCATACTATAAGTCCATACCAAACTCCCATGCATGTCCACTGCATGTAGGTACCCCTAACCCATAATAGCCAAGACCCATGCATAAGCACAGTGCATGTACACCCTACATGCAAATATCGCATGCGGGTGTGACCCCATGGTCCCCTATTGACTATTATCTAGATTAGGCCCAGCCCCTACGTCCAAGACAGCCCCTAATAGTCCAAACCCCCATTAGGGCTGTAACATCACTCTCCTTTATGGGGCCATTATCATTTTGTAGTTATATTTTGAAATAGTCATAGTAGTTAACACATTTTGTTAGGTAATTTTGTGTGTGTGTGTGTGTGTGTGTGTGTGTGTGTGTGTGTGTGTATGTGTGTGTGTGTGTGTGTGTGTGTGTGTGTGTGTGTGTGTGTGTGTGAGAGAGAGAGAGAGAGAGAGAGAGAGAGAGAGAGAGAGAGAGAGAGAGAGAGAGAGAGAGAGAGAGAGAGCATTAGGGTACCCTTGCTCCAAGCACTAAGCACACCTACACACACACCCACGCACACAAAGATTTTCAAACTCCAGATCAATGACGGTGCTAGCCTAGTAGAATGGAGAAGTGGTGCTCCTTATTGCATACAAACATGAAAGAATTACAAGATTCTTTGTGATTGCCTTATGCATAAGTTTGAGCTTCTAATATGAAAAAAAATGGTCCCAATACATATTCACTTTATGAATGGATGACTTTGTGGGTTACATGTTTCAATTATAAAGGCATCCTTAGAGAGTTGCTTAGATTGGCATACAAAATGTAGGTGGATAATTCTCCATTCACTAGATCACATAACTGCCTACACTCCAAAGGTTGTCCCAAGCACACACATATAGTAAATTCATATAGTCGATTTGAAAATAATGTGGATTCATTAGATTGTCATTCCATATTCACATAGGATTCTTCATCTTGATTTCCACTATCAAATCAATTGTTGGATGATCTCTATGAAGTCCATCCAACTTATTAAAAAGAATCTTCCATCTTATTTCTGTACTCATAGCAAAAGGAACCTTTTGGTGTGCAACCCACAAGGGACACCTTCCACATTAACTTCCTATTAAAAACATGTGGAAATTTCAAACATTGCATTTATGGGGGTCATCTTCTTAATTAGAATTTAATAATTCTCAATCTGTTGAGCATCCTCTCAATCACCCATGAGTATGTTTCTTATCCACAAACGGAGTTTTTTAAGTATATACTTGATCATCATCTTGAGGCCTTTGGATTAGTATCTCTTCCCTAAATATAATAATCTGGGAAAAAAATATAAAAAATGAATCTCTTTTCTTAATTATATTTGTTGCAATAGGGCTTCCAAGACCATGCATCTTGGAAACAACAAAAAAAATGCTTGATCACAATCTCCTATGATAGGACCTTGTAGTCTCCATATGTCTTGTCAAGTGTACAACAAAGGGTTTTCCCTCTCAATAGCTTCTTAGTACCTTATTTCAAAATAATTTTTTAGAGAATTATGGGTACTTATGTTAGAAGAAATTGTTGACCATTACATCTCCCAAACTTATACATTTGTAAAACATTTTATGCCATGAAAAACAAACTTTGAGAGTAGATCTCTCACAATCCTCCTCAACATTGAATTCATGCACATGTTACTATCAAGGTTACACATAAGAGTTCATGCATATGATATTATCAAGGTCACACATCATCATGTCAAAATCAAAACGCATGTTATAAATAAGTTTCATGATTATCAAACACTTAGCATTAAGGCATAGAACATATACATCCTTTGTACTCTCCAAGTCCTTAAACCTTAAATTGCGAGCTTGTATCTTAAGTTGTCAATGATTCTCTTTATTGAAAGTATCGTAAAGGTAACAATAGAGGGACCGCACAAAAATGCAACATTTTCTTGGTCCTTTTTCCTCTTGCATCATGTGATGATTTTCTATTTAGTTTTTTACCTACAAAAGTCTACACCTGTAGGTACATTGTGTAATATTCTATTCAAAGTCCAAGATATTGTGCAACAATTTCTAATTATGTATTCTAAATCAAAATCTGATTCAAACTTGGAAAAAATCATCCATGGATCTTTATTATTCAACATAAGTACATAGCTATTAGATGGATATACATTGTCTTGGGCCCATAAGGGCTCTAAGGGCATCTAGGCAATCTTCTGACCTAAGCCATAACCCAACCATCGTTGAGATTTGTCATCCATTTTATGCAAATAAACTATGCCATGTTGTTTGTCACCAAAGAAAACTATAAGTTTCAAGTGGCTGCTAAATGGTTGATTGCTTTTAACTAGGTGCTTACATCAACTTTGAATCTCCAAGAAACTTATAAGATTGCAACAAAAATTAGACTATATTATGTTCTTTTATAATAATAATTAGAAAAAAGTCAATGGATACACCAACCAACTAGACTCACAAGCTAGGCATGGAAACTCACAAGCTAGAAAATTTAGGTCAACACCTCCATGCATATATAAGTGGTTTCTAGAGAAGGTTGTAATATTATAATAATGTGTTTTTTGTATTAAAAGTGTTGAAGTATTTCTAGTTAGGGCGGTGGCTAGATCTACTCACAGATGTAGTATAGGGATGTAGAGGATCGTCCATTTCCTAAGATCTACAAGCCTAACAAAATAAGGACATAAACAAAATGGAGCACTAAGGCTTTCCAACTAGTGCTCGGAAATAAATGATATGGCTAAGACGGCACCCAACTAGCAACTTATTTAAAAACATGAAGTCTTGCTAAGGCTTCTCAGCTAGCAAGAAGACTAATCTAAATCCTACTTAACACCCAAAAGGGATTTGGAAATAAGATTGTGGCTAATACTAAGCAAAAATAAATAAATAAAACGCATGCCACAATAAATCCAATGAAAGGAGGCAAGAGGAGGCCCGAGCACCTTCCCTCAAGTTACGCACCTTCCAATGGGCACACAAAAAAAAAGAATGATAATCTCAAAGAGAGAGCAATTTAGCATAATCTCAAAGTGTTGTTTACAAGGAAAATGCTTCTCCTCTTATAGCAAGAAGGGCTTCCCATAAATATCCACTAACTTATGGGATTAGCTTAAAACTAGTCATTCTAAGGCCTCTAAAACTTCTAACTTAAAACTTAGAACTTACAAAGTTTTTAATTTGGGACTTAAGATAACTTAGAATATTTCTAAGCTTAAGTTTCTTAAGTCTAAGTTCTAATCCTAAGTTTAAGTTATTTTATTATTTTAAGCTTCTACGCATGGACTTACAAAACACATGCCATAGTAGAAGTTTATTGTCCAATACTCATACTTGGGCTTACAAAACACATGCCATGGAGTTTTATTTCATTTTTTAATATTATCACTGTGTTTGCACAGTTGCTAACATTATTCCCCTCCTTATTGGATTGTTGGTCCCACACCAATCGAAGGTTTTTCGTCCTGGATCTTTTGAGCTTTCTGGAGGCGAGACTGTTGTTTGACGGGTTTGATAGATTTTGTTGCCGATACCCTCCATCATCTACCAGCTCTGTCATGGCTTTTAACTTTTGTGCCAACTTTTGATATGCCACCATTGGAATCTGAGTTCCCTCAGGAATAGTTGATGGTGCGAAATCATTGAAATCTACTTTTGCAGGTTAGAGACCTTCAGCTGGAGTTGGCTCCATAAATGGGTAAGCATTTGTTCTTGCTATTGATTATAGGCGGTGAGATTTTGGATCTGATGCTACTGTTGCTTGCATTCCGCCTCCAACTTTGTCTTTTCCTTCTGGAGATCTGCCATGACTCCATCGTCGAACTGCCTCATGGTGTATTGACCGCCTTATAAGGTGCCGAATAGATTGTACTGGAGCTCATTCACTAACCAAACCGCTTTTTGAGTTGTTAGGGGTAATTGCTCCCAAGGGCCAATGTCAGGGAGTGTGCATGTATAATTAGGATATGGCATGGGATTGAATGGAAGAAAATCTGGAATGGGGAGAGATGTTGGGGTGTGAGAAAATGCAAGGGGAGGTGATTGTGGGATGATAGGAGGTGATTATGGTATGATAGGAGGTGAATCTGGTGGTGACTGAATGCGTGTCGAAGACGTGTGGAGTGGATTAGTGGTGGAGGTGGTTTTTGTTAGTAGCTATAATGCAAAGTAGTCTACATTGACTGTAGAGTCAGGTAGGGTGGAAGAATGTACAGATGAGGGCCCGACCTGCATGGAAGGCCCGAGGCACACGGGCCTTTCACAATGTAATGCAAGGTGAGAAGCTGGACAAAGAACATACATTTTGGAAAGAGAAGGGACATTTAGGAGAGAGAATGGTAGATGCATATTGCATTGCTTGGAGGTGAAATACACACCAAACCTAGGCACGTGGCATTAATGAGAGAGAGAGAGAGCATGTTTGTATAGAGATGAACCCAAATTTGGAATAGTAGCATATTATCTCACTTGCAGCCCGCGGGCCAGCGTAGATGAGATCACCTAAAGCTGTAGCTTCTTCGGCTCCACGAACCGAAAATACTTTATATCCAACCTTCAAGTGGATGATTGGAAGTCAAGTGTTTAAAGCTCAAATCACCATATTTATAGACAGTCTGCCAACTGCCATCTAGAAAATAGTAAATACTCCTGCAAAATAGGTTTAACCGCTATTACTAAGAATTGCTTTAAGTATGCTTATATTCTAACTTCTAACCCACATGCATGATTGAAGCTAGCTGTCCAGCTGAAACATAAAACAATCATGCTAACAAGGGTGATGAACATATTGCTGACTTGATCGTACAGTACTAGCACTTAGTAAATTAATGGAAAAAACTAAAACCATAGTAAATTAATGGAAAACACTAAAACTATAGAATGCAATATAAGCAGCTGTAAAATTTCACTGATGATATTGGAGGGAAATAATGTGATCTTCTGTCACTGTAGACTTGTAAATGACTCCAAGTTCTAAGAACTCTTATTTCTTTTTCACACATTACCAATTGATGTATCACCACCATGTATGCAGATTCCTGAGTAGACGAAAATGCTTAGGAAGAGAAATTTATTCACAATTTCACATACAGAACACCAAAGATTTCCAAATCTATATATGCATTAAATGAAGTTCTTTGCCTAATGGTTCAGTGACACTTTGGAAATGCTTGTTTAGGCTTTTATAGTTGAAAGCATCAAGCTGAGAACGTAGATGAAAATCGACTGGTTTAGCTAGTTGATTACTCGTTGACCACCGACGTGCAGCTATCCTATCTCTGTTATTGTAAGCTCGTTTCAGTTCCACTGATGTGGAGAGATATATCTTTGTACAATTTTCTCTGATGCACACCTGAAATACTTCATTTTTCAAGTAGAAAAAGATCAAAAGAAGCTACATCTGTAAGATTTTTTATATAGATTTGCAGGAACTGCTGCTACAAGGAAGTGTCTAGATCCTGTAGAAACAATTACGCAACTATTGCTAGATGACAACCGATTGCCCATCTTCTAGAATTCTCTTCAAATGCTCTAAATACTGTCTCTCGAACTTTGTCAACCCGGTCGATGATGACCTTTCACCATTTGTATTCACACTCCCGAACAACTCTCTGATATCATCTACTGATCCTGCTTTCTGAAGTAGGTTCACATATGCAGTTTTCAGACGGGCAAAGACAGCAAGCGGAGAGCTGAACATGGAAACGCGATCCTCACACGCCTTCACGTCAGGTGGTGATTTCAGTTGCATGTCTTTGATCCTCATAATCTTCAATTTTCGCCTCCCGCTATGCTCTTTGTTCAATCTCTTGTATGAATTACGAGTATAATTGCCAAACATCCTTTCTTCTGCTTTTCTAGAACCAAAACTCAATCTGAACTCCATCTGTAAGGGATCAATCCAATTATGACAAAGATTTGAAAAGACAAATCGTACCAAACAAACAAACTTGCCCACTCCCTCACTTGACACTCACACACACACTCTCTCACGTACACACTCAGAGTGCTCACTGCTCGCTCTCTCTCTCTCTCTCTCTCTCTCTCTCTCTCTCTCTCTCTCTCACACACACACACACACACACACAGCTCCTACTATGCTTCAACCTTGGATTGTGGGTGAACAACACTATGAAACTCGTACACACTCAGTGCTTACTGCTCGCTCTCGCTCGCTCGCTCGCGCTCTCTCTCTCTCTCTCTCTCTCTCTCACACACACACACACACACACACGTTCCCTCTCTCAAGAATGAAGGAAATTATAGGCGAGGAATAAGGATACGTAATGTCGGAAGTGTTTGGTTGGTGTCAAGTACTTGTTAAATAAATAAATATATCTTGACTTCACACCTAAATCAAATCAATATAAGGTTGGAAGTTGGGCATATGCATATTGCAATTGTATGATGTCAAGCCCTAGTCAAGGGCTTATTTGCTGTTTTTTAAAAGGAGATTTTCTCCAAAGTGTTAAATGAAAAGCAAGTTGAAAAAACCCTTGTGCTTGAAAGTCAAATTTCTAGAAGTTGAACTTGATGTGAGGTCAAGATTCCGTAAAAAAGTTTTTTTTCATTTTTGCGAAAAAGAGGGAGGCGACTCCCACATCATAATCTTTGCGCCTACCTTTTCTATTTTCTTGTTTTAGAAATTTTTTACATGCACCTTCCAGGATCTAGAAGGTGTGTGTAAAAACATTTACTTTTTTTACATGACCTTGTGATAGAAAAAATTTCGCAAAAAAAAAGGAAAAAAGGTTTTCACATCGCGAAAGGTCACCTCCTCAGCCGTTCCGCCGAGGGAAGGGCCTTCGGCCTTAGGATGCAGGCCTCAGCCAAAGGCCCTTCTCCAGTGGAACAGCTGAGGAGGGTGACCTTCCCCTCTAAAAAATGTCCTCTAAAAAATATAGAGGATGTTTATTGCACATTTTTAGACTTTGAAACTAATCTTTTCAAATGTACAAGTTAAATGACACTTAAAACTAATAAATGTGCTTCAATTTGAAAGGTATGCGTGTAGTCAAATTGCAAGCTTCCACTCATCTTTATCCTATCTCATTAACAATCTAAATCCCCTACATTTGTACTATGATTTCCAAGGAGGTGGGTCCAGACTCCCTATGGCAATAAAAAGGACCATAGACTTTAAGCCCCATTTGTATATTTGCCCCACAATCTAATGGTAGCAAAGAAGTTGCATATTCTAATGTCCTTGTCAAATCCAAGAGTAGGAGGCCAGGGACACGGTACAACTCTATATGAACTTTTGGTGGTTCACACTAGCCTCAAATGCTCTTGCTTAGTACTTTATTTTGTCACCAATTTTTCACCCTTTGTCAAGTGGCATTCTGACAATTTTCACACTTGCACAATAAGTGTTAAATGGATTGGCACGAGTTGTCTTAAGATGAGGATTAGCTATGTGATAAGTGTTTGGATGACAATGCGTGAGACTAGGTCTTGCAGAGTGTCAAGTACTTTTTTATATCTTGACTTTCACATTTTCTTTCTTTATATCTTTATGATTCCTTTGCCACTTTATTCTCAATGGAAATTAAAGGGACCATTTATTTTAAGGCCACCCACTTGGATGTTCACCTGATTGTTTTACTAGCCACTTTGGAGATTTTTCAATGGTCAATGATAAAGATGTGCCAAATATAAATGTGCTTGTGAAATCCAACAAGTAGAAAGCAGTGTTGGGCTCAACTTCTTTCTCTTTCTCTCTCTCTCTCTCTCTCTCTCTCTCTCTCTCTCTCTCTCTCTCTCTCTCTCTCATCGTTTTCACCTTGAATTAAAATGGGCTTGTGTGAATAATGGAACTCCTCTATTCTAAAAATTATGAATCATATAAAAAATGCCTAAGTAGAAGATGGTTTTTTGCTATAAATAATAGGTTTCATTTGTTAATGTTTCGTTTTCAAACGTAGCTTCTAACATACACATATGTCCTCATTACACCTGTACAACAAAAATATTTGTAAAGGGAAAACTTTAGGAGTGACCGTTTTAGAGGCTGCCCTTTAAGCACGATTCATTGTGACAATGTGAAAATGGGCAATATACATGTGAAATGAATGGACTAAACTTCGAAGTTGAACAATGTGTTTGTTTTAAAAATCTTCAATAATTTGAAGCAATGAAAGGATCCTGAGTGGTGAAAGTAATTTTGAAAGGCACTATGTTTCAATTGAACAAATGCTTCAAAAATTGGTTTTCCGTTTAACGTCATTCAAAAGGCTATTGTCCTCAAACGAGTGGTAGAAAAGGATTGCACCCTGCAAGCTATACAACTTCCTCTAAGTAGAAAGTTCACTCTATCGCAAAGAGAAAGTGGATCAAAAATATTCTTTCGCCATTCCAAAGCTAGAGAAGCTAGTGACATGACATTTTAGCTTTTGCATTATTTGGAGGAATTTTGGCCATAGTAATGCCAAAATTAGTGGAAGGAGCTAGGTGACTTTTTGGTAGGTCTAAATTTTGGCATTTGGAGTTTAACATTGTACTCGTAGATGCTTGCAAAGCAATCTAGAATATTGAATGGAGCCAACTTTTTATGGAAAAAAAAACATTTTCTACATAGGCTATATTAATTCATAATTTCTTAGAATAGAGGAGTATGATTCTTTACACAAGTATGTTTCGATTAGAGTTGTGATTCCAAGGTGCAAAGTGAAGAGAGAGAGAGAGAGAGAGAGAGAGAGAGAGAGAGAGAGAGAGAGAGAGAGAGAGAGAGAGAGAGAGATCCCATTCCAAGACTATAGAGTTTGCAACTGATTTATCGTTGACCATGCAAAAATATCCAAAGTGGCTAGTCAAACAATCATGTGAACATGCAAGTGGGTGAGTTTGAAAATATAGGGTCACTTTAATTTCCATTGAGAATAATGTGGTGGATGAATCATAAAGAAATAAAGAAAGATAAGCTGTCAAGTCAAAATATAAAGAAGTACTTGATATTGTGCAAAGTGCAAACAAGAACTAGTCTCATGCATTTTCATCCAAACACTTAACATGTAGCTAATGTGTGACCTATATTTTATCCCACACTTGTGTGTGTGTGTGTGTGTGTGTGTGTGAGCACTGGGCTGAGGAGTTATATGTCCCCCATTCCATCTAAGTACTATATATTAGCATTGTGTTGGACATAATACCTAACATCACATTGTTGTAGGCCTCACTTGATTCGAGACTCTATTGCTTTTGAAGATAAGGCTCACAAGAGCTTGCAAGGACATAAATATGTGAATCACATATACTACATATGTGTGTTGACTCCACCCTAATTATCTTGTGAAATGGAGAGAGAGAGAGAGAGAGAGAGAGAGAGAGAGAGAGAGACCATGCCAAGGATTCAAAGTAGGCAATCAAGATATCAAACTTGCATCACTCCAATTAACACTTATCATTCAAGTGTGAAAGGTGCCTTCATCCCACTTGTAAAGGCTTGAAAAATGGGTGGCAAAAGAAAGTAGCAAGCAAAGGGAGTTGAAGCTAGTGTAAAACTATGATAAGTCCATATAGAGTTATACATTTTGAGTCATGATTGTGTCCCTTGCGTCCTACTCGTGGATTTGACAAGGACATCAAGATAATGGCACTTCTTCTACCACTAAATGTCCAATTTTAACAAATGGAGAATACTTAAAATCCATGGTCCATTTTTTCTCCATTGGGTTGGGAAGGTGAGCACACAAACCTATGGGCATAGAAATTTAATATGAGGGAGTAGAAAGATCAGGTGTCAAGTCATGAAATATTAAAGAAGCATGTGACACTGCCCTTGTCTCACCAAACACTTATCACGTTACTTAGCTTCATTCCTCACCTATAGTTTTCTTGCGGGACTCTAGTGAGTGTGTGTGTGTGTGTGAGAGAGAGAGAGTGTGAGAGTGAGTGAGTGAGTGAGAGACTCGAGAGAGAGAGAGAGAGAGAGTGAGAGTGAGAGTGAGACTCGAGAGAGAGAGAGAAAAAGAAAGAAAGAGTGAGTGAGTGTGTGAGAGACTGAGTGAGAGCGTGATCAGTAGTGTCATTAGTGTTAGTGCTACTGTTTGTTTGTTTGTTTGTTTGTGTGTGTGTGCGTGTGTGTGTGTGTTTTTGTTTGTGTTTTGTTTTCGTACCATTTAAGTTGTCAGTTCAAACTTTTGTCATAATTGGATTGATTGCTGACAGATGGAGTTCAGACCGAATATTGGTTCCAGAAAGGGCGCAGATCAGGAAAGGATCTCTGGTGATTATACTCGTAGTTCATACAAGAGATTAGACAAAGAGCATTGCGGGAGGCGGAAATTGAAGAGTATGAGGCTCGAAGACATGCGACTGAAATCATCATCTTATGTGAACGCGTGCAGTGAGGATCCCGCCTGCACGTTCATCTCTCCGCTTGCTGTCTTGGCCCTTCTGAAAACTGCATATGTGAACCTACTTCTGAAAGCAGGATCAGTAAATGATATCAGAGAGTTGTTCGGGAGTAAGAATATTAATGGTGGAAGGACATCATCCGGGTTGACAAAGTTCGAGAAACGGTACTTAGAGCATTTGAAGAGAATTTTAGAAGATGGGCAATCAATTGTCATCTAATAGTAAGAATTGTAAACCTGTTTTTTAGAGGATGCTGACTCTTCCTTATAGCAGCACTACTTCCTGTAGGTCTATTTAGAATATCTACAGATTTAGTTTGTATTGATTGTCTATTTGAAAAATGAAGTACTTCAGGTGTGTATCCGAGAAAATTGTATAAAAATAATAATTCTCTCGACATCAGGGGAGCTGAATTAAGCTTATAAGTAAATAAGTGGGATAGGACGTTGGTGGTGTTTGTACATGAGCTGATCTAACTCGGGCTCATTCGAAGAGAATGACAGAAGTGGAATGGTTTGCTACCACGTTCTCAGCTTGACGCCTTTTAGCTATGAAGCCTAAGCGAGCATTTCCAAAGTGTCATCCAAAGAACTTTATACAATGCAATAAGAGATTTGAAAACCTTTAGTGATTTTGTCTTTCGAATAGCCTTTTCGTTTATTCCGGGAAATCTGCATACGTGGTAGTGATACATCGGTTGGTAATGTGTGAAAAGTCTAGTGAAATAAGAATTTTCAAAACAGCTTGGAGTGATCTACAAGTTTACAGTGACAAAAGTGCATAATACATATTCTTTGCCTGCAATATTATTGGTCAATATTTGTTGTTCCTCAAGAATGAGCATTCAGGAATCTACATTGTACTGTATAGTTTTCGCCAAAACATTTATCACGTGCTAGTACTACATGAAGTCGGCTATACTGAGGTGAAAGTGATTGTATTCGTGGTTCAGATGGACAGGTAGCTTGGCATTACAAACATACAACTAAGACCCTCCACCCAAAAATAAGACAGACAAACCTTGGCATTCACCTTACAACTTAAACTGGCACGATTAATTCAACTACAAATGTTACTATTGTTGCAGAATCATAAATCAAGCAGCCTGTCATGATGGCCACTTGGGCATCCATGTGGCCTCACCTAATACTCTAGCAAACAGCAGACTAGAAGTTAGCAGAGTAGCAGATTTGTAGGAAATAAGTAGGCAAGTTAGGGTTAGCTAATTTGTAGGAAGTTAGGTAAGTGATTTGCTTAAGTTTAGTGAGTTCCCTGTGCAGCAGGTAGAGCATTTTTGTACATATATTTCTGAGAACGTGAATGATAGATTAAGAAGTTCTATTCAATCTTCCATACTATGTTATCTCTATTCTATGTGTGCATTTTTTTATTTTCCCTGTTTCCACCACTTTTGTAAGGGACTAATAGCATGTTACAAAGAGTCTAGGTGCTATTGCTCTTGCTCTTAACATTCCAAAGACGCTTCATCATGAGTTCACACAATGTTGCAGCCCTTCTAAAGCCTCATGTCTTTGAAGGAAATGGGTTTAGAGGATGGAAGAAGCTAATGGGTGTCTGGCTGAGAGCAGAACGGCTGTTTGGGATCGTTGAAGGGAAAGAAAGACAACCTGAAGTGATTAAACCAGGTGACAAATCTGAAGAAGATGCTCCCATAAAGTGGCGTTTGTTCATTATTAGTCTAAATGTCATTTAAATAAACACTTTTTGAAAGTGTGGGAAAGTTAGAAGGCGAGTTTGAGTTCAAATCTGAATGTTGGGTACTTTGAATCTACACCCAAAAATAGTAGGGTTAGCATATTGGAAGGAAAGCCAAGTGGTCAAATAGGGTTTGGACCTGTTATAAAAGGATGTAACTCGTGGAGAGAGTAATATTCTCTCTTCTCTATCTCATTTCATGCTTATACATGGTTCTCTTGGGTTCTACTATCCATTGGTGCACTATACTTGTGATTGCATGCAATTTTATGTGTAGAATGATCTATATTTGTTATTTTTGGATCCACATGTGTGACATACAGTAGCTTGTTGGTTTTGTACGGAAAGAAACAGTACTTTATCATATCATTCAAGTTTGATCAAGTTCTATTAGTGTTTGCATCTCATTTTGTGTGTAGATGCTGATTTTTCTACATTGGTGAGATTGGTAGTGTATTTCTCTTTCTAACCAAAGATCTTTCAAGTGGATTGGATCTTAATGATCTGAAATCCTTCACAAGAAATACTAGTTCCTACATGGTCATTCTATCTTACACAGTTTCTACTTCTCATTCTTAACTAGCATTTTTCGGCTCTCATTCTTCGTTCATCTCTTCTTCTTTAGAGACCTCTTCGGTCTAAGGGGAGATGTGCCCTTGGATAGCTCTGGCTGAGTATCTTGGGCATTCGTCAGAATCAGCCAACATCATCTCACCCCTAATGTGTTGTAGGACCCACTGCAACCCATATTGAATGATATTGCTCCGCTTCCGCATTGGCATCTTCGATTGTCACTTGGAAAAGTGTAGATCCTCGTTCGCGTGCATTAAACCAAGTGCTTATTGTTGTCGGTCTTTACAACAAAAACTGTTTTTGCAAATTAACACAATTTGACCAAAATGTCTTATCGTCGCAAATGGTTGCTTTCTTCAAATTGAAGAGCTCCCAGTTGCTTTACAACCTTGCATGCTTGAGTGCTTCCTTTCTGTCTTTTTTTCTCTTTTTTGCATCTGTCTTGGATGGTCTCACTTCTAGTTTCTTGGCAGATTCTAACTTATGGGAGGTCTATATCCTCCATTATGGTTCTGGGTGTTTCTCAGTTCTTCTCTCAGTCGAAGTCCTAGTCTTGTTGACACTCTTTCTTTGACGAGAAGGGGAGAACCTTCGATTGGTAGGTTGCACAAATCTTGGTTAATAGTCTTCAAGGGAATGGACTCATCAACAAATTAGCGGTAGAAACAGATTTGGATGGATGGGTTGAATAGAGACTTGGTAGAAGGATGAAGGAACTGATAGTACTATAGTTTCAGTCTTGGACTCTTGCAATGTCGAGATTTGACTACCACTTTCTAGGTGAGGAGCTCACTTTGTCTTGCAGGCTCAATGTTGTCATTATCTTTGCAGCTCTTTCTTTCTTTGATCTATTACTTTTGGATCTTTTCAGGCTTCATAGGAGGGGATTTGACTATCATTGCTCCAGAGATTTTCTTTTGGTCAAGATCGATCTGACTCATCTATTGCTTAAGTTTCTTCCTTTCCTCCTCAGTTTCTTGGCTCTTTCTCTTTATTTCTTCTTGCTTCTTTGCCTACTTTCTTAAGTCTCTTTTCTGGCCGACCAACCATTGTAGGTGGTAGTTGGTCTTTGCAAGACACTTGCAATGATCTCTGTCTTTTTCATCTTTGGTTTCGTGACCTTGGTTGGTGATCTTACTCATGCTGTTGTTGGCAGTGTGGTTGCTTCTATGGATACCTGCAAATCCAGTCTCTCCCCCCAAAAAAAAATCTGTTGGTGGGGATGTTGCCGATATCGGCACGCTCAAGATTGGATCCTCGTTTGGAACACACAGTGGAATCACGTTGAATCAGTCAGCACGGATGAAGTATTTTTGACTGAATTTCGACCAAAAAATTATTCACAATTTTGCTGCAGTTGACTCGAAGACTAATATGGCAAGGAGATTCAGGAATCAATTTTGAAGTGACATGGATTTCTCAAATGTTCAAGATGCACAAACATCCTAAATGTTCTGCAAGGTGATTTGGAGATAGATAGATGAATAGAAAATTTATTTGAAAGATACTCTACAATTATAACTCTCATTCAGTAGCTATTTTGCATTAAAAAAAAAAAGAAAGGATACATGCAATCACAATAAAATAAATAAATAATCTATCTTTACAGAGAGTTGATAACTTTATGACATATGTTGAACAAAAATTGCATTCATTAACACTGTTATTGCACTTTGATAATGGCAATTTGCCATTGGTCTGCAGAGTAAAAAAACTCGGACATGTCCTTGTCAAAAACAAGGCAAGATTGGTGACACGAATGTATGTAAGATACAGCTTGAAATGCATGTAAGGAGAAGGTACTATTTCCATAGTAGCCCTATGATCAAGGAGATTCATAAAATGAATTTCCATTAGATTTTTTATTCCCATAGTTGTTCTTTATATTCACCTGTTGGGAGATCAAATGATCAAATCTGCTTAATGCATTGGAAATCTTCTCAAAATGTGGAATGTCAATAGATTTGAGGTTATAGGAAGGTAGAAAAATTTCAATTCCCTAGGGAGATTGCTCTTGGTTGGAAATTGTAGCAGATGACGGAATATTTCTTTTCCTGTCTTTCTGCAAGAACTCATTTCATATCATGTAAGCATGGATCTGTTTCACTATTGATCTAGTTAATCTCATGGTATTGTAGAAGTTTTCAAGGAACTTCCCAATTGAGCAGCAGATTTAACAGTTGGTTGCTATGGTGCTCGTGTTGTGTTGTCATGGGGATCCTAACCGGATTCGTAATGGGCATGGCGGGGAGGTAGGATCTTATTATGTTATTTTGGACAGTCTTTGAAATTGTGTTTTCTAACATAGTCGGGGCATTCGACATGATACTTTGTTTTGACCATACAATCAACAATAAAGTGGCCCGCTTCACCGTAGATGAAGCATCTGTTGTTCAGTGGCTCTTACGCAATGGCATAGCCATCTTGTATGGCTAGGACTTCTAGATTTTTGGGATGATTTTCGTGATAAGGCTATTTTTCAATGATGAATTGTAGGATCTTGCATTGATTGGCTCAATTTATGAACACCAAAACTCAAATCGGGCCTAGTTATTGTAAGCCATATTAAGGAGCCAATAAGACTCCTAAAAAGGGTGATGTCCTTGAAAGATCTTTCATCTCCCTTATTAGGATCTTTTACAACTTGCTCCATAGGAGTGTCAATGCTCTTACAATCTATCATATTAAATTTTTTCAACATTGAAAGAGCATACTTAGATACATATAAAAGCTTGATCATTATGAAAGTCAATCTCTAGACCTAGTATGTAGTGAATTTCTCCTAGATCTTGCATCTTGAACTCACTTCCAAGTGCAACTTTAGTTTCTTTAACTAAATTGATACAACTTCCACTTAGGATAATATCATCAACATAAATTAGAAGAATGACAATATCACTAGGCTCAAAAAACTTTATATACATGGAAGGATCATAGTCACTTAGAATAAATCCTAGTGAGACAAGTCCTGAAAGGATTGAGTCTAGCATACCATGATCTTGGTGCTTGCTTAAGTCCATAAAGACTTTTGAATAGCAAGCAAATTTTGGACTCATCTTTGATGAATCCTTAAAGATCTAAAGATAGATCTTGTTTTTCAAGCTACAATTGATCGATGTGCAAACACAAAGCTTATGATCATTCACACTTTGAAAGTACATCCCACACGTGTGAACTTGCTGGAAATTTCACAGATTCAAACTCATGCACTTGTTTGTGTATCAAGTTGATGTGAATAGATGTAACGACAAGCCAAATATAGCCAAAACTTTGCATATTACTGCAATGATTCGAAGCACTATCTCAGCCAACAATGTTCTTTTTTGGTAAGTTCCTAGCGTCTTGTGTGATTTTTTTGCAAGTTTAGTAACTCGAATGAGACAATTTTATACTTAAAATTTTGTCCATGTTGGTGGCTTCGTATCTATCTTTACTAGCTTGATAGCATTTATTCTCATGTCAATGCAAAATATGTGTTCTCATGTCAACATAGAATTTTGCATGTTTCCATGATGATTTCAAGCACTATCTCTTGCAGACTCCCTTGTCTTGAGCAGATGTTTTAGAGCTGATTGTACATTGTTTGTAGATCTTTTTATGCTAAAACATGGGTACAAGCTTCTTTGTGATGAGAATGTAATAAGTCAATGTAGAGTTGATGTGACAAAAATTTGTCCAATACAAATAGATTTTTGTATGTTCATACGATGATTGAAAGCAGTGTTTTAGTCGACAATGCACTTTTTTGGTAAGTTTTCAGACTTTGTGAGATTTTTCTGCAAGCTTTAGAAATTTGAATGCGGCAATTTTACAAAGTGTTATGTCTATTGGTGCAGATGTTTTAGAGTTGATAATACATTGTTTGTAGATGTTTCAATGCTAAAACGTGGGTACAAGCTCATGTACCTTCTTTGTGATGAGAATGTATTAAGTCAATGTAGAGTCTATTTGACAAAAATATGTCCAATACATATAGATTTTTGCATGTTCATACGATGATTCAAAGCGGTGTTTCAAATGACAATGCGCTTTTTTGGTAAGTTTTCAGACCTTTGTGAGATTTTTCTACAAGCTTTAGAAATTTGAATGCGGCAATTATACACTAAGTGTTATGTCTAGTGGTGCAGATGTTCTAGAGTTGATTATACATTGCAACTACTGCGTTCTGTTTGTTAGTCATACATCCAAGGGCTCCTCCGCATAAGAGATATGCTGAACCTGTGGTAGACCTGGAATGCCGATTAGTTCCCCAACTCGTGTTTGTGTAGGCTACCAATGATGAATTTGCTCCCCCTTCAAATAGTATACCAAAGTCCATTGTACCTTTAAGATATCTTAGGATCCGTTTGGCCACAATCCAATGTTTAGCCATGTAACAATCATTGAACTGACTTAAGATAATTGTTGAAAAACAAACATCCGGTCTAGTGCAAACCATAAGATACATTAAGCATTACTGTTGTTGGCTAAGAAAAATAATTTTATATTTTTTATCTCTTTTTATTTGGATTCCTAAGAAGAAATGAATCTCTCCAAGATCGACCATTTCAAATTTAGATGCCAACTTCTTCTTTGTTTCTTCTATAGCTGATATAGAGCTTCCTAAAAGAAGGATATCATCTAACAGTGCTTGAGTGGTCGATACCGAAGACAATAAGAGAAGTTAAATCTTTTCTTGGTTTTACAGTTTTCTTTCGTAAGTCAATTGAAAATTAGCAAACGTAATCTGACTAAAGACAGAGTTAATAAGAAAAATAAGAGAGGTCATCCTAGTCCACCTATTGAGTGGAATGAAGAACTGAATCAATGTTTTGAGAAACTCAAACAAATGGTTGCTTTAGCTCCTATTTTACAGATCGTGAATCCAGATTTACCTTATGTCGTACTAATTGACGCAAGTGATTTGACGATAGGAGCAGTTCTTTTAGAAAATGATACATTGACAGCGTCTGAGAGCAAGAAACTATTTGGACCTCAGTTGCGTTATACAGCTCAACAGAAGGAGTTATTTGTTGTAATACATGCAGTTAAAACCTGGAGGCATCACCTTTATGGTAGTCAGTTTATAGTGTATACAAATCACCAGTCTCTAAAGTACTTTTGTAATTAAAATGATCTGAGGGGTCGTAAAGCTCATTGGGTTGAGCTTATGCAGGAATTTAAACATGAGATCCAATAATCAAAGGCAACTCTAACCAAGTTGTAGATGCTCTTAGTCGGATTGATGAACTTTACCACTCCTTAGAGTTAGTGATTTATACAGAGAGATCTAGAACTGTAGCTATTGTTTTGAGTCTGTAATTAGGAGCACGCGCTTATCAGCGCTATTGTATTGTGTTCCGATTCTCTTCTATATAGATACAGATTTGCTATTGTTCAATCCTTACGTTCTTGATTGAATGCAATTGTCTCTCTCACTGTCTTGCACACAAACACGATTATCAAAGACAGAGGATCGCATGGATGTCCAAGACGCCTAATGCTTCGTGATCCTACTGTTACGGCAGTCTCAGATTTGTACTATGATAATCCAAAAGGGATAACAAGCTTTTGATTCCATTCCTAGTCAATCCACGTTCTTGAAATCACAGTTACTATTGTGTTCATTGTTTTTCTTACTATTGGTAGAGACATCGTTTTTATCGTGATCATCTCTCGTGTTCTGCTTTCGTCATGTCCGTTGCAATTGTAATTAATCATGGACCAAGCAGACTTTCATTCATACACCAACACAGATATGTTATGGCTCAAGGGGGTAGTCAATATCCTTTCTCTCCCAGCATAATCTGGCGTTCTAGATTCATGGCCCATGAGCGCCAGGTTTTTTGTCACTATTCTCTCCATTACAATTATTTCTACATGCAGGGGTTGGCATATGTGGCCTTTTGATTATTGCCCTATCCTCTACAATGTCGAACAACCAATATTTGAAACTCCTGTAGGTGGAATTTGTTCTACTAGGTGTTGGGTACGCAGTTTCTACACCTATGTATCCAAAATGCTCATATAGTAGGCCCTCATCCATGGCTCTTCCTATGTGATAATTGTTTGTGGTATATTTCGAACAACAAGTCTTATTGTAAGTTCAAGTGATCATCGTTGGATCTCTATCTACCTTTACGGCTCTGTCTAGTAGCTTTCAAGATGTCTTGTTTCTAATCATATCATATTTTATGCTCTAGCAAACCAATTTGTGAGGGTGTTTATCGCATTAGGGCCCTTTTTGGACTCAAAAAGGGCCTCTTCCTTGCCTAAACAAGTTTTCTAATCATAATTAATTTAGTGCTAATCAATATTATGTGGCACCTTTACCTTGGGTTACCATACAAGGTGAGCAAGAGTTAAGGCCTAAATGTAGGTCTCATTTTCATAGACTATTGTAGGTTATTTGCATAGACTATAATAGGCAACTAATAGGTAAGTTACAAATTACAACTAGAGTAGGGCTAGTATAGGACGACCTTTCATTGTCCTAACTACAATAGGACCCTAGGGATGGAAACTAGTATATGCCTAATAAAGCTTATATCATGGTTAGTTCACATTGAACTTTGACACCATTTGATTAAGGTATATTGTAAAGTTCTACATAGATTCTTTTGGGAAATTCGACATCTTCAAGATGACAACCAAGATCACTTACATGTGAAGTTAGAGAAGGATTATGCGACCACCAAAGCTGCATGGCATGTTAACTTAAATCCATATGAGAGATGCATTGTTGGAGATTAGAAGGCAAAAAACATATTGACTTATGGGTAAGAGGTGATTTATACCCTCATAATCCACTGTAGATGCTCCTCCTAAATTTTTTGATGTACATAGTTTGTTAAGGTTTGTTGGGGATGGTCGGAATGGACTGCTTGGCTATTGTCAAGCAATGGATTCTCGAAGAATCCAAGCTGAGACATCAGCAAGCACAAAATGAGAACACTAAGAGACACAAACTAGAAGCTTTGGCATCAGGTGGTGGTGCCAGTAAAAGACGTATGAGGGACAAAAAAGAGTTCTTGCAAAAGACGGTTGAAAAAGATTCTATTGCCGAAAAAAATATATGAAACATTTTTTGAAGGGTAAAGATTTGATTAAGATTGTGGAAGATAAAACAAGTGATTCAATTCGCTTGAGAATTGCAAAAAAGCTAGTCGACAAGTTCAAGCCAAATCCAAATGTTAAAGAGATGGTGTACGCATGTGACCAAGGAGGTGTGAGTCGCAAGGGGTATAGAGCTATGAAGAAGTATATGAAATGCTCTGACAGAAATGGGTTAAAACGCCATCAAATAATACCTACTTATAAACTTGTTGAATCTGCCAAACGAGAATGCAATTCGATTTTGCTCTCTGAATTAGGAGAGTTTCAGCATATTGAGGATTCTTTTACAGCAACCAATAAGAAGAAAGGACCTCCGACATGTTTTCATTATCATCAAGGCAACAATGTATTCTTAGATCTGAAAAAGGTCCAAGCGATGATGATCCGACATTATGAAGTTAAAACAAATGGTAAGAACATTTATTGTGGATTTCGATTTTCAAGCAGTGTTGAATGGGAGTACTGGAAGAAAATATGTCAATGCACAACAAATATTGGCTCAGATCCTCGCATGGCAACTACACGTGCTAAGATTTGGCAAGCATTTGATGCCTTGTCACAAACTATCAACAAAAAGATTGTGAGAGATGAAGATTTGGATAGATACGCAAGAGAATCAAAACATTTACTGAATTGATAATCGATGCATGGGGAGAAACACACATAACTCACTATATGGTATTTGTGTCTCATATTTTTTACTTTCGTATTTATGTATTTATAAAGATTTAAACTAATACAAATTCTCTATGAACAGCAGATCTTTTATGCTCATGGACCTTGGTTTATGAAAACCTACGGATCATTAGCTATCTGGAATACGCAAGGCATGGAAAAGAGTCATTATAGGGCAAAGGCTGCATATTTCAAAAATTCATGCCATGGTGGAGGAAAGGGTCTTAGTAATGGTTTTACAGAGGAGTTCTGGGCCGAGGACACTTTCAAAACACAAGAACTGAAGAGTTGAGTTCAATGATCTCCAATTCAAATTCAGTTAGAAAGACGACATGGCAGTCCTCTAATGCTAAAACAAGGCATCAAGAATGGAGGATGTCTAGAGTCCGAGTTGGAAAGAGATGGATGCCGAGGACACCAACATCCAATGTTTTGGAAAACAACGCTAGAGAAGCTACGGAAACTGATGAGATGGAATAAAAGCAATTTATGTTGAATTGTAATTCAAATATTCCTTTGTGATAAATATTACTGACGAATTGGATTGTTGCTATAGATAGAAATTGCTTTATTTTGTTTTATAATAATATCTATTTTTGGAAACACATCCCTCTATATAAGAGTGGGGGTTTTCATTTTGTTGTCACTTCTTGCTTTGTTGAAATTTCTTTCCTCGTAATTTAGCTTGTCTTTCTCAATTAGACTACTAGTTTGCTGGTAAATTAGTGTTCTTAGTTGCATCACAATGTCGTCCTCTAAAATAGAGTTGGCCAATCTGCTAGCCCCCACACAGTTTTTAGATCAGTTAGATCGCATTTATTGTATGTTCACCGGTAGAATAGACACGCTTGCCACTCTACGGGCTAATATGGATGCATTCACGTATGTGAGTGAGTATATAGATGAAACTTTGAAGCCTTATGCCATACAAATTCCTGGCTCAACTATCATGTGGATTCCATATAACTTGCTTAGTTATATATGGAAAGGAGATAGACCCTTTATCGCTCGTCTCAACAGATTTATTAGTCACTTGGGTAATGATCATTACTTGGAGATGACCAAGGATCAGCTGAAAACTTTTGATCTTAAAAGTGTAGGATGGAAGTCTCTATCCGGTGAGATTAATGTTATTTTTTTGCTTAATGAGTTTCTAGCGACTGTGGCCTGCAACGAACACAATCATAGTGAGTAGGTGAACGAGATGCATGACCAGGGTGAAGAAGAAGATTTATCCGCGGAGCACGAAGCAGTCTTGGCTGCGCAAGAGGCAACAGGTGCATCCACATCAGCGGAGCCAGAAGATATAGATGAGTCCGATGATGTTGTGCTTCGAATCCATGGCCTTGCTCCAATCATCATTAATGGGCAAGAGTATGTGTTCATGCATGACTTGCAACATATTCTCGGCTTGCGAGAATATGAGATGTTGGCAGCATTGGTAAATTTGCAGAATGGCAGTGACACTTACAAAGCCCGACGAGACGAGTTCCTCCAACAACTCCACTCCCCCGGTGCTGCATATAACTTGTTGATTCCGCCTCCTCCTAAACCTATCACCCCCGCACCCCTCTCCCCAGATCATTCCATCCCCAACCTTCCAGAAACTAACACCGACATGGG
Source organism: Diphasiastrum complanatum (assembly GCA_029204225.1). Taxonomy (NCBI): domain Eukaryota; kingdom Viridiplantae; phylum Streptophyta; class Lycopodiopsida; order Lycopodiales; family Lycopodiaceae; genus Diphasiastrum; species Diphasiastrum complanatum. Next base: position 31,319 of record MU832656.1, on the reverse strand, counting down.
GGGTGATGATGACCAGAGGATGATGAGATAAAGAGGATAATTCTTTATGAGTGTCATGAAGTACCATGTGCAGATCATGCAGGTATACACAGGAGCTTGGACTTGGTCAGAAGAGAGATTTATTGGCCAAAACTCAAGCCATAATGTGGTTAGATGTAAACCTTATCAGTTAGCCAAAGCGGAATGCTTAAAGTCCTTAGATATCTCTCAAAACGATGGAAAAGCATATCTATGGATTTTGTAGTTGGACTTCCAAAGACCCAACGTCAAAATGATTATATTTGGATTGTAGTGGACAGAGTTAACTAAGTTAGCTACATTCATACCAGTAAAGTCAACTGCTAAGGCTTCGAATTTAGCCCAGATCTTTGTGGAAAGATTATTCAGGCTTCATGGATTGTCAAGTGATATTGTTAGTGACAGAGATCCTAAGTTTACAACTCACTTTTGGTCAGTTGTATTCCATAAGCTAGAAACCTCGCTTAGTTTTAGTTCTACTGATCATCCTGAATCAGATGGCCAGATGGAAAGGACTAATCAGACTATGAGGGATATGTTGAGGACATATGTGTCTCACAAGCAGTCTTAGTGGGAAAATTACATTCCTTTAATTGAGGTTGCTTACAATAGTAGATAACATTTTGCTACAAGTTATAGTCCCTTTGTGTTGATGTACGGTTTTCAACCTAGATCTCCGAAAAATGTGAGACAAAGTCTGTTAAGATCTAGAAAGTTGTGGATTTCCTACATGATATGCATGAAATGTTGCAAGTGCAAATAAAGTCTTCAAGAAAGGGCAACAACAACAAAGTTACTTCTACATTGATCATTGTAACAAGACCGGATACACAGCAGACAAATGTTGGTTTAATCCGACTATGCCTTGCACTCATTGCAAGAAAAGAGTCAGCATATGAATGCTGGCACAATCCCAAAGGAAAGCACAAAGGAGAAAAGAAAAATGTCGCAAAATCATCCAAAGATGGTGAGAAGAACGACAATGTGTTCATAGTTGTCGATGAATAGTTAGCAACTTAAACGCAGCATGACTATGATATAGTCATAGATTCAGGAGCCACATCTCATATAACCTGCAACAAAAGTATTTTGATGAAATACAAGGCACTAGACAACACAAGAATAGTGATGTTGGGTGATGGGAGCAGACACGATATCAAAGGCATCAGAACTCTTCAATTCCATATACTGTCGGGGCATGCAGAGCTACAAGGAGCGCGAAGAGATCTACTCTTTGTGTCAAGGGTAGCAAATCTTGTAATACGAGCTCTATTCGATGGAAACGCATGCCGAATGGTCATAGATCGAATAAGCTGCTAACTCGAAAAGAATTCAAAGACCCCCTGACAGATTCATCGATAATCTTTAGTGAAGATACAGATGTTGAATTCTGCAGCTTCACTGAGGAACCAACGACATATCTAGAAGCAATTCATAATCTTGAAGGTGAATTTTGGAAACAACCAATATTGGAAGAGATCGAATCAATGAAGCAGAATCAGACATGGACATTGAGCCACTACCCGAAGGAAAGAAGAAAGTTGACTGCAAATGGGTATATTAGAAGAAGTTGAGATCAGATGGTAGTGTCAGAAGATATAAGGCTCGACTTGTCACAAAAGGCTACACGTAGAGATATAGTATTAACTATTTCGATACATACTCCCTGATGGTCAAGATGTCAAGCATCCGACTACTCCTCGCTTATGCTACAAAATATGATCTGGAGATATATCATATTGATGTCAAAATAGTCTTCTTCCATGGAGACTTATATAAAGAAATTTTTATAGAACAACCTGAAGGTTATGAAGAATCGAACAATCGAGATTATGCTTGTCGGTTGCATATGTATCGATGATCTAAAGCAGGCCTTGCGAGCTTGATACAGGAAGCTCGATAGTTCTCTGAAATCTCTAGACTTCTACCCAATACAACCTGACTGCAATGTCTACATTAAAAGGATAGAAGGAAAGTTCATGATTTTGACAATATTTGTGGATGACTCTCTGATGACAGCAAGAGAATGGCAGCCCGACTCATCAAAGTGACCCGACTTGTCAGAGTTGGACGACTTATCAGGTATACCCGACATATCGGAGAAACCTGACTTATCCGACATATCAGGGGAAGTTTGACTAATCGAGCCTTCTCACGCTCACTGCACTGTGCAACTAACTTGACAATGACAAGAGCCACGATCTTCTTCCTGACGACACAACGGCTCCATGCCTTTCCTTTGCACAAATGTAAATTATATATATACTAGTAAAGAGTGCCCGTTGTTGACAGGCGAGCATCGATGGTTTAGGAGGAAAGCCGATGGTCGTTGACCGATGTATGTGTGTGTATCGCGCATGGCCGAAGTGTGCCAATCGATAGCGCGGGAGGCCGATGTGTGTGTGTGTGTGAGCATGATGCGTAGAGAGAGAGAGAGAGAGAGAGAGAGAGAGAGAGAGAGAGAGAGAGAGAGAGAGAGAGAGAGAGAGAGAGAGAGAGAGAGAGAGAGAGAGAGAGAGAGAGAGAGAGAGAGAGAGAGAGAGAGAGAGAGAGAGAGAGAGAGAGACCATTATAAAATCCGATATTGTCGGTCTGAAATTCGAATTTTTGAGTTGACAGTATAAAGGGTCAAAAATATACAAAGGGTCGGAATAAATCCGCCTTGATTCGATCCGACACAGGGTCGGAAAATCCTTTGTCAAGCTCAACGTTGGGTCGAAAAAGTTCGATCCTTTGGAAAAATTCGAGTCTTCGGATAAAGTTGATCCTTGGAAAAAATTCGAGTCTTCGGAAAAATTCGATGTTTTGCAAAAATTTGAGTGTATGTGTGTGTACATTTGTGCATTTAGTTTGTCAAAATCTTGGACAAATAATAGGTTTACAAAATATTGAAATACATCATACACAAAAAATATTCAAATTCACTCGTGTACACTATGAAATTCAAATCGAACTCTTATTGGACAGCCATGACCATCAAAAGAATCCCATAACATTTTTGGTTAAGAGACATTCTAAATAGTCCGAATAAATATTTTCAACCAATTTCAAAACATCGTAAAAATGTCATCACTTAAATCTAATACCATTACTTGGCTATACACCAGGCTATTTAACATTGCCTCAAAGGCAGACACACTAATAGTGCTGCCATTCCTATAAACATATCTTAAATTACTAAGTAGCAAATCTACATCTAAGAGCAAACGAAATCTCCGTGGATATGCGCCAATGATGCTCTCTTCACTGATCAAATAACAAATATACAGCTCTAACAACCAAATGGCTATGCTGCAAAAGATATGCTCTCTATGACCAAGCAACTCCCTAAACTCCACAGAAAATCGACAATGGTTCACCATCAAGTTCACCATCTGCACAAACACACAGGTGGCCAACTGTTATTAGATGAGACAAATCATAACATCAACATTGAACATTGTTAAAAATGATTTATGCAGGACCAAAACATTGTATCATGCTCCATTTAAAAATCCTAAACTATGCAGCGTATTTGGTCAAAATAACAAACGACTCACCAACATTACTAACATAAGAAACTGACATGTTTGTTGACTGGATTCGATGTTCAGAGTTTGTCATCAAATAAGGTGCACATATAGATCCCGACAAACCTTCCTTGCAAACCGCTCCCAAACTATGTCTGTTTGTTGTGTGACATGGGCTATACTACAACTTCCACCTAGGAGGATGCAAAACCTTCAAATTGGGATAGGCTCTAAGTTGTACACAAATTCTAAACTTTGGCATTCACCAAGATTGTGTACGGTTGCAGATGCCTACATCTAAATGCTTGCAACAATTTGAGCCTCTCTAAATTTGAAGGTATTCTCCTTCTTAATCGACTAATTGGTTTTAATCTTTATCCATTGTTTATCCAGTTCTGCAAATTTTTCCATGTCTTTACACAGTCTACAGATTTACAAGTGTTTTTACACAGTCTGCAGAAATACACGGAGTTTGACAACAATGTAGCTTTTTTTGCATTTTTTGTTTGTCGGGAATTGCGAGTAAATATGCAGAATCGCATTTTTCGCTTTTTCAAAGTGCCTCAAAATGTTAAGGAAATGACTCTGGCAAAGTGTGGGGCAACCCTAAATGAGATTTAAGGACACTATTGGGTTTTTCACAAAATGTTGACATTGTTGTCTTTTTGCGACACCTTCGCATGTGGCAGTTTTAGTTCATTCCTACAGAGTGACAATTTTGGTTCATTTATGCAGACAGACTGTTTACGGCCAATTTCCACCGCTTATCAACAATCATTAAGAAAGAACTGGATGGATGCCAGCGGACACCAGCCAACTGGCGATCGCATTTGATGACCTAATTGCTTAGTATATATAGTTGTTCATATTCATACAGTTTTTAAGTTGAAGAAGTTAAGAAGTTCAAAAGATTTGCAAGCATTTGAATAATTAGCTATTTCTCTCTCAAGCTTGCGAGCTTGAACACTCCTGAGCATTCTAGCTCACTTCTTAGAGTTATTTAGAGATTGCTATTGCGTTATTGCTTATCAGCATTGCGCTTAATTCAGACTTTCATTTTAGCCGCTCAGAGATAACATAAAGTGCGTGGCTTCGATCCGCAACTTATTGTACTCATTTACTTCTGTTTTGTTTTCATATTAATCAATACTATCTTTTATTGCGTTCAGCTTCGTCTCAGAATGTATGCATTTCTGTAGTTCTTTGTGACTTATTATTTGTCTTGTGATTCACGACTAATTATTTGTCTAGTATTTCGCGACAAATTATTTGTCTGATGTTTTTTCGATGTTTTATGTTTGGCTAGGCAATCACTTAGTATCTAGCAATTTCAAAGTTAGCTGCTAAAGATTGAACGTGATATTCGTCACTACTGTTTTGTTCAATTTTTGATAGGTGTAGTCATGCATTGAGAAAGAGGAAGATAGTTAATTCTGCTGTGCATAAAAAGTTTTCTTTTTAGACGTTCGAATTATTTTCATTCGAGTTTGACCTATCTTTCTACACACCTCTTTCCGACACCAATAAAACTCGATATACATTTGGCGCATCAGGTAAGTCCATTACTACAAAAGTAATGACAAACTGCACTCCAACTATTTTGACAGGTACGTCTTTAACCATTCTTCTAGAAAGGACTGTCGTTTGATCAGCTAGCTTGAGTCAATCTTTTTGCTAATACTTTTTTTGCTTTAGGCACCAGCTTAAGAAATTCTCCCAGTGTAATAGCCATCTTGTTAGACAAAATATTTACGATCATTTCTATTTGCAGTGCTTCAGGTTCCGTCATCTTGAAGGGTTCTTCATGATGGTGCAACTATGTATTAACATGTGTTCTTGGGTCTTCTTGTGGCATAGAAGGAGAATGGACTTTGGTTGCTACTTTAGCGGCTTATTGGAATTCTTCTTCATGCAACTATTTAATCCACTGCCTCATATCTTGATATCTTTTCTTTTCTGCTTTGAGATTCAGATACACCCCTGATGCGGTAGGTATATATGTAGTTGGTGCAGATTCAGCAGGTACCTATTTCTGAGCTCTAGTAACAACCATCAAAGGTACAATTGGTTCAAGTTGAACTACTGGTATTTTCTTGATTGTAATCATATTCATTAGATCAGTAACTGGTGGTGGTTTGGGTCTTGCAGGACATTCCTTATAACAATGTCCATAGCCACATTCTCTACAGAATGGTATAAACTTCCCTTTGTTTGGATATTTAGCAACTCTGTGATTCTCTCCGCATGCAAAACATCCAAGTGGTGCTATGGTCCATTGTCTAGCTACTTCTTGTTGCACGACAACATATATTGCATACTACTCTGAAGGACCACTCTCATGATCATTGTCATTGATTAGATCAGGATCACACTCAGGTCTAAGGTGTTTAACCCATTCAATATAATATCATACTACTTCTCTCTTTCCCATTTTAATTTTACTTAAAAGAAGAAATGGATTTTCCATAAATTCCTTGGGCTTAAATCTTGTAATGAGAGCAGCTTTAACCACTTTCCAATCTGTGCATTCTGCTTCTTCCTGGTTATGAAACCAATCCTGAGCAGCTCTAGTTAAGGCCATAGGGAATAACTGAAGTTTATCTTGTGGAAAGACTTTGTCATAAACTCTACATGATTCTGAAAAGTTATGGAGAAATGTGATGGAATCAGATAACCCATTGTACTTTGGTATATCTAAACAAGGAAGCCTTCTAACAATAATTGGTCGTGGGTTTATTGGTCCTCCTTCAGCCACAATTCCAAATTACGTCAATCAGATAATGAGATTGGATCTAGATTTTTCAAACAAAATCCTATCTTAGATTATATCAGATCAGATCTATAAAATCTCTATCACTTGAAAAGAATCAAATTTCTGATTTTTGAGAAATTAGATCTTGCTCAAGCGATCGTCACTAAAATAATGATTTTTCATAATCATTATCAAAATATAACATAATGGTTCCAAAGTTTGAAAGAGGCTAGATCTGATAGATCAGAACCTAAAAATAATTCTAGTGAAGCTTGATTGGGCGAGGGTTGACTCGATGAAGGTTTTTTCACTACTATTTTTGATAAAAAAATCACTGATCTGGCTGTTTTCTGACAAACATGGTAAAAACTAACCTTCCTCGATCTTACAGTGAATAAATCTGACACAAATAAATATGTAGTAGAATTTTGGAGAAGGTTTTTGTATGACAAAAATTGGGGTTTTTGCAGTTTGACGAGAGTAAAAATTGATTTTTGCAGGATCTTGATAGATATAATCTTCGTGGATGCGGATTGGGGAGGTGACTATAATGATCGTAGATCCACCACAGGGTATGTATTCCAGCTTTGTGGCAGTTGTTTTTCCTAGTCTAGTAAAAAGCAAGGTATAGTTGCTTTATCCACTACAGAAGCAGAGTATAAGGCAATGTGTAGTGTAGCACATGAAGTTATATGGTTGAGGCAAATCTTGGAAGAAGTTGGCATGAAACAGGAAAATTTCACGACTTTACATAGCGACAGTCAGAGTGGCATTCAACTAGAAAAGAATCCAGTGTTCCATGCGAGAACCAAACAGATTGAGATTCAGTATCACTTTATACGTGAGAGGCTGATGAGTCGTGAAATTCATGTTGTTCATTGTAGTACGAATGAACAACTAGTTGACATTTTCACTAAGCTAGGCTTTGGCAGCACACTTGGATTGGGAAGCACACCAAATGGATGTTTGCACTGCTTTTTTGAATGGAGACTTGCAGGAGACAATTCTCATGAAGTAGTCAGAAGGATATGTCAAGCCAGATGAAGAGCATTTAGTATGTAAACTTCATAAGTCAATTTATGGGCTAAAACAGGCCTCACGGGCTTGGTACAAGAAGTTTGATGATGCTATTAAAGAGGAGGTTTCCATCCTTCTTCTGCTGATGGAAATGTCTATATTAAAAAGGAGGGTAATCATTACTATCGCCTATCTTCAACCCACCACGGGTGATGTTATGACCGATGTATACTAGCTCATGCTTAAAGAACTCACACTTAGATTCTTTAGCATATAATTTATCTCTTCTGAAAATTCTCAAGATAGTCTTGAGATGATTCAGATGCTCCTTAAGTGTTCTATTGTAGATGAGAATATCATCTAAGAATACAACTACACATTGACCCAGATATGGACAAAAAATATCGTTCATCATTTGTTGGAATGTAGTACGTGCATTCAAGGAAGCACAAGGAATTCACAATGACCGAATCTCCATTCAAAAACTAGTCTCTTGCACATCATTCAGATGAATCCTAATCTGATGATATCGGGCTCTGAGATCTATTTTTATGAAGTATTTAGTCCTACCTAATCGATCTACCAGATCATCCATTCGGGGTAATGGATATTTATTATTAATAGGTATTTTCAACCCCTTGTAGTCAACACACATCCAGAAGCCTCCATCTTTCTTCGTTTTCAGAAAAATATGAGCACCCCATGGTGACTTACTTGTTTGAATATGACTCATCTTAAGATAATTTTCTATTTGATTAGTAATCTTTGTCTCTTCTTTTTGAGAAAAACGATAAGATTGTCTAGAGACAGAGTGACTACCTGGAATTAACTCAATTCTGTGGTCTATCGACCTAGACGGTGGTATTCCACGAGGTAATTCAACTCGAAAAACATATTTGAATTCAATTAATATCTTATTCTTCTCTATTTGCTCATGATCTAAGTCCACGGTCTTAGGAATTTTTGACAATTCACAACTACTTAAATGCATTTCAAAGAAATCTAAAATGGGTTTGGCAAATAAAGAATAAGCTTCATACTTTGAATCAAAAATTTCCATCACATTAGCAAATGAACCATCCCAGATGCATGTACATATCTGTCTCCAAACAAAGTAACTACTTCCTTATCTTCAGAGAGAGAGGAGGTTTACAAGACACCTGCCATGTCACCCTACCACCTAGGCTTCTCTGGTTACTTGCAAGCTGCATGTAGTGATTGCATGTTGCATGCATGCACACTAACTGATTTTGCATGTCATCTAGTTTTATGCATGTCATCAAATCTAGATCCACCTAACTCAAACTCGCCCAAATCTACAAGGTTATATGCTCAATTCACATACCTTTGATATATACAATGGAACAAAGTGAAATATGACCATCTAGACATTGTGCATGTCATGTAGCTTGAGTTTGTACATGCTAGAGAATGATATTTACAACTTGTAAATGCACAAGCAAGATGATTTTCCTCATCAACCCATGTAGACAAATTGGATGGCTTTTTATTCTTCACACTCCTCCTAAAAAGTTATCAACTTGGCTTGATCACTTGAACTTGAAATTCTTCAAAGTTGGTTGAATTGTTGATGAAGAAAGTTTTTGTGTGTGGATTCTTTGCTTTGAGTTTGAATTGAAGATGAACAAAGAATTCATCATAGCAGCACCCTTACCATAACCATGATAAGACCTCTTTGACAGAAATCTTTTCCAAATGCCTTTGAAAAATATTCCACCAATCTGCTTCTATGCCAATGTGCCTCCTCCATGCCTGATGTCGATCCTAGGATTGCAAAGTCCACATGCATGAAGTTGACTGCACCAAAATCTGAAAAATATGAGGCCTCCGAGCCTCATAATGACCACAAAGATCAAGTTTATACCTTGAGCAATATTCAAGATTAAGCACACTAGCTTCATTAGTCCAAACACTATGAACTCTATCCAAAATGGATCTAATCTTGAAACCATACTCTAACTTGATCAAATTGAGGCTAAATGCTTTCTTAAGAATGTAAGTGTCCTCATTGGATGTTTCACTTACTCTCAAAAGAAGTTCACAAAATGCCTCAAAACATGAAAAAACTCTTTTTTTCAAACTATGAGTACTAAACTCATACTTGCTCTTACTCAATTTAAGAGCATACAAATGATGATACAATATCTTGCTTTCTAGATGTTTTAGAAACATAAAATTCAGTTTGGTGCATTTTGAGCTTCATACACCCAATTTTGAGTCAATTTAGTGCATTTTTCAAGCTTTCACTTGCATTAGGATGCTTTGTCTTGGTAGAAGACATCAAATATGGATCCATATGTGATTTTGCCATAGAATAAGCCACTCTTGGCTTGATCTCCTTGACCATAATAGGCATAGATATGAAATTGGAAACATGCAATTTCCTATGCCATAACTCCTCCTTGGGAACATAAGTCATCAATGCAACATCACATGCTCTTGCATTTTCATGCACATCTAACTTGAAAATGCCTCCATATCTAGATCCACATGAAAGGATCTTATCTTCTTCTTTATGAAACAACTATTGACATTGAAATCCACTTCAAAACCATCATCAAATAACTTTCCAACACTAATCACATTCTTTGTGAGATTAGGAACATAAAGTACATGGAAAGTGTCAACTTCCAACTCCTTCAATTGCACATGCATCATCAACAGCAGTGTATATTGATTCTTAAGTTCTTGATAAGGTTCAATAGAAATAAAAGAACTCTTGGAGCAGCTCATATGAGTTGTGGCTCCACTATCAATATACCAAGATACATCATTAAAGGGTAAAGAGGAGAAACTAGACATCATGAGAGATGCCTCTCCACAACTTGCATGTAAGTCTTCTATGATAAAATTGGCTTGATCTTTTTGAGTCTTCTTCTTGAAGTTAGAAGAATGAGTTGAATCATCTTCTACTCCACCATAGTCTTTGTTCTTTGCTTTGTCCTTTGATTTGACCTTGGTGAAGGCTTGAGAAAAACTATGCTTGCTCCTCCTTCTTGACTTGATCTTGGCAAAGTGAGCTTTGACCATCCTTCCTTGAAAGTGTGTTGATCTTCAATAGCTTGTTCTTTTGCCTGCATTCTTCAGAAATAAGAACTTCATGCAGAGCCTTCAAAGATGGTAGCTCCTCCTTGATAGCATAAGATTGCACAAAATTTGCATACTCTTTCCTAAGTCCATTAAGGACTACTTGAACTAGTTCACAGTTCTCTAGAGTATCACCTATGCATGCTATCTCTCTGTGAAGATCTTTAACTCTCATTACAAAAGTTGAAGCACTTTCATCAACTCTTTGAAACTAGAAAAGATCTGATTTCTAAGAGTAAAAAGTCTTGATGTGATCTTTGCTTCATGAATGTTCTTAAGAGTTTCCCAAGTCTCCTTGGCTGAGGTGCATGAACTTATTTCTCTCAGCATCTCATCAAAGATGTTGATCTTGATGATATGAAGAGCAATCTTTGCTCTCTTCTTGAACCTCTGAGCCTCATCATAAGCTTCAGGTTCAACTTCAATTACTAATAATATGTCCATTACTCCATAAAGAATCAACAAAGATTCTATCCTATCCTTCCAAACTGAATAGTTGAAGGTGTCTAGTCTTTCACTAGCTTCAAAGAGAAAGATGCCATGAATGTGAAGACTCTTTGTAAATTGGATAACAAAAATGGAATTCAATTGTTGGTTCTCTTTCAATCTAGAATCTAACATGCAAAGTTGATCCAACCTATTGAAATCATGCAACAGAATATGTGAGACCTATCTCACAATAGAGGACCAATCAACTTGAATTTGGATCTAGCCTCTATCTACAGATGAAGCACTTACAATTTTGATGTCAAATTTTTCACGAGTTTCAAATGAATGAAACACACTCAAGAAACACACATTCAACTCAAAACACAACACTTTGTGTGAAATGATGTGTCTATGACAACATAATTTTGTCTTATCCAATTTTATCTCAGATTGAGTACCAAAACTGTGAACAACCAATCATGCATGCAATATATTCTAATCAAAAAGTGTCCACTCGGGTTTTGGGTCTCTCCCTACCCTCTTTAAGAGCTTCTAACTCCTACTAGGATCATCAGAATTAGCTGAAACCAATTGCACTGGAAAGAGGACTCTTCTAACTTTCCAACAAGCTATAATGTCCTAATCAAGTGTAAACTACTACCATATTGACACCTAACAGCTTGCATGCTGAAATTGCACCTAACTCCTACCTACTTTGTCCAAATGCCAAAACTACATGCATGTGTCCAATATTGTTTGCATGTCTTGCATGTGACTTCCCTAGATGACTTGGACATGTGTAGAACATGTATACTGACTTGCATGTTGCATGCATGCACACTAACTGATTTTGCATGTCATCTAGTTTTATGCATGTCATCAAATCTAGATCTACCTAACTCAAACTCACCCAAATCTACTAGGTCATATGCTCAATTCACATACCTTTGATATATACAATGGAACAAAGTGAAATATGACCATCTAGACATTGTGCATGTCATGTAGCTCGAGTTTGTACATGCTAGAGAATGATATTTACAACTTGTAAATGCACAAGCAAGATGATTTTCCTCGTCAACCCTTGTAGACAAGTTGGATGGCTTTTTATTCTTCACATTTTTTACTTTGTGTTGTCTAATAAAATGGAATAATAATTATCGAAAAATCTTATTATGTTAGATTTCTTCATGTGAACGCAATAACAAGCTGGTATATAGCAATTTTAGACTTACAAGTCCAAACCCGTCTTCTAAAAGACAAAAAAACGAAAATTGTATCGTAAGATATTTAAGTTTCTAGTGCTTGTACCGAACTTTGGTATTATCCATTGAAGTTCTAAATGTATGTATTCAAGTTATTCTTGTAGTGTTATGTCAAAAACGCCTTGCCATAATGCTAAAGTTGTTGGATTAACGGAAAACCATCATCACAATCCATAAAACATTTGCCTCTAAAAGTTAAAAACAATCGTCAAAATTTCACTAAGCTATTCTTCTACATTCTTTTATTCTTCACAAAAAGTCAAAGTCAAAATATGACAATATGACATGGCAAGGCCTTTGTGGTATAGTACCACATCGTTCTTGTTTAATACACCATTGACCGACCTCAACACATAGTATTGCCTTTGCAACGCAAGGCCAAAAAGTGACTCCCGTACTTACTTTCATACTTGCAAACCTGGTTCAAAATTGCCACCATGTGGAACATGAGGCGACAAGGGGCCCAAACATATTGAGTTGCCAGAGTTAACTCAAGGATTGGATTATAGACCTATCTTGAAACATGGATTCAAATGGTCCAATCACATTTAATGTTCCATTTCTACTTATCACAAACTTTTGAAACTCCCTTACAATCCACTTTTCTTTCTTGGCAAGTGAGATGGTGGGAGCCATTGGGAAATGGATGTTGCCACTAATATTGAACCAACCTCATAGCATTAAAACAAGTTCACCCTTGAAGATGATGGGGAGGGGGTCATTGTGGCCCTTTACATGCAAATCTAGCATCCTCTCAATGCCCGATCGGGTGAAGAAGTACGCAAGGAATGCTAAAATCAGTGGTTGGAAAAAAATGAGCTTTTACAAGTTTGAGGGGAGCTGGGGACTGATGCATCAATCAAATGCAACCATGAAGATTACCTATGAGTTATTACAAGATCAACTCACATTCACAAAAAATACAAATTTCATTAACGGTTTAGAATTCCATGGCGCAGTTGAAAAGTTTGGTTTTCTTGCCTCTACGAATCTTGAAAAAGGGAAACCGAGACCTCCACAACTTACATCATTCACTGTGGAAAGGACACATATGTGAGGGTCATAGAAGAAGGTTGAGGCTTTGGAGATAATTCTAATGACCTCCTCACTTGCTGCTGCCTCCACCTGGGTCAAAATTAGGGCCATAGGCAACTGCCTGCAGCCGGTGAATTGGGAGACGACCGGCTGAACAAGAAAACCTATCTTCTTCCCTATCTTCTTCTTCTTCTGGTACCAAAGAGTTCGCTGCTGCCGTTTTGGTTCTTGCTCTCGCAGTTCATGCGCTTTCATATCCTCCTCCTCCTCGATCATCGTCCTCATCGTCTCTGCCCTTCACCTTACTAGCAACGCCTTGGTTGCAGCAGGGAGAAGAGCTAAGAGCTGGTTGCTGCAAACCCTGTGTGTTTTTGGATCAGCTGAAGCATCGTCTGCGAGGGGTTTTGTTTTTCATTTCTTTTGGCGGCGTTGAAAGGTATGGTGTCTGATGAGCTTTGTTTGTGAAGTACCCAGTGTCTTTACGTTTTCTTGCATCAGTTGCGATCTGTAGTTGTGTTTATCGTCAACTTCAAGTGAGGATTCGTGCGAAGCGTTTCACCTGAACATCTTTGAGTGATTTGAGCGCCCTTTCTTTTACAGCCGAAGTGATTCCCATTTTGTTGTCTGCCTCCATTATGTTTTCCCATTATTGTTCTGCTCGATTCCTGAGGTGAATGCTTAGTTATCACAGTTATCTGGTTTTACGTTCTTGAATGCTGTCCCAGGGGTATTAGGGGTTAGGGTTTCATCTGATGTTCATAGTTCATTTAGGGATGAATAGCCTTTGATATTCGTTGGGAAGGACCGAGCTTTCTATCTCTGACATACAGGCATTTACTTTGTCAACTGGACATCTTGAACTGTCAACTTTTTTTGTGCTTTGCTGGTGCCTTATGCTGTTGATTTGCAAGAAATTGCCTCTCCTATGGTCATTTTCACGGCCAAGATTTTTCTCTCCAGCAAGCAAAAAAACGTTGGGTGTTTTAAAGAAAATATTGACTTGAAATTTCGCTACTTTGTATGCTAAACTCTTGGAGGTTTTCATGGACTGGACACTGTCACTTTTAAGAAAACTATTGGATTATGCATTAGTAGTGTTGTCTAAGCTTGTAACGTACCGTATCAGTATACCAAGCAGTCCTGATTTGCGCTTGCAGATGTAGTACTTCGTGAGAAACTTGAGTAATACTCTAACAAAATTAGACATATATTGCACATTAGCTGCCATATTGTGATTATCCAATCCTACAAGGTAAGCACCATTTTTTTAATGCAAACTTCCATTGGTTTCTGTACTGGACCAAGTATGTTGGGTTTCTCCATTTATAAGGGTTTGTAGGTCGCTGCAGATAATTTTATAATGAAATAGATCCATTGCTGCTTTGATTGTTTTCAATGAAATTCTGCATTCATACTCATGCAAGTGTTTCTAAGTTTCTTGCAATGTACTTCTGGCTGCTTAACACAAATAAGTAAAGTTATGTAGAACTTTTCAGACTGCAGCATGATTGATGATACATTCTTCTTCTTTATGTATTTAAAAGTAACTAGAGAATCTGGAGTACCATATTCTGAAACCTAATTATTGAATTATGTGGTTTTCTAATCTCTGCTGCTCAGTTATATCCTTAAGCTGTGGGAGAAATTTTAGTCTGTTCGCACATGTTGTAACATTTATCTGTATCTTGTTTCTTCTTTCCCTCTGTTGCAATTTCCAAGGCACATTTTTTGATGAAAAGGCAGTGTTGCCTTGGCAGTGTTGGATGTTATCTCTATTTGCTACATTTTTTTTGTTCCAAAAAGGCCAACAGAGTATTCCTGCGCCACATGCTGGAGGTAGATAACTTGTTGCGACGATGAGAAATAATTGGGTTGAAGAAAGCCCACTAAACAGTCATTGCTTCCAAGGTAGACTTTCATATCTCATGATACAATTCCCACCTCTAAAAATGACAGTCGTAAACCTTCATCAAAGTTTGATTACCTGCCTTTAGAGGCAGGTAAATTTGGGATGATGGCAGCCTACATCTTATGTGCTAAAGGAGCCTCATCCTCTCTCATGCTGGTAGACTTATAGTGCGCTTGGAAAGATCAAGATTCAGTTTTTCCATCAATTTTGAGAAGTGCCCTTGTTTTTGCTATTGCCAAAAAAGGGCACTTCTACATTTGTCACGCCCTTTCTGCCTTTTTGTAAAGTGTCAAGCACATCTACATCCAGCACGCCCTGCAAATGGCTGGTTTGTTGTGTTGCCAATACACTTCCAGAGCTCTTTGCAGGGAGAGCTGTATGTAGCATTGCTCCTTGAGAGTTGAGAGGTGATACACTCTTTTCAAAACTCAAGGGGTTTCAACATTCACATGAGAGACCTTGGATAACTGTTGGTTTTACAGATGTGCTGTGCTGAAACTTCATAGTCTGAGGCAGTAGATGCCCTGAACACAGATCCTACAAGTCTTGATTCTTTGGTTTTCAAATTGATTTGGAAATGATTCTGCATTCAAATCTCGATTCTGATGTGCTGCAGAATTTTGAAAGTCTCCCCCATTTCTTCTAGTTTTACTTAAAATTTTGAAAGGATTTTTATTAGCCTTTTCAGGAAAGCTCTCAAATATATAGATCTAAAGTTACAGTTTATAATGCTAGGGTGGAAACGTAAAGTGGAGGTTCTGTATGATGTATTTTTGAGACGGATTGCTCTTGCTAATTCCAATAAAGCTCAGTTTTCATTACTGTTTGACATTGTTTGATTTTTTGGGTCTTGTAAATATAAAATTGAATTTTGATTTCAATTTCCTTGCATCAAATCAAGTGGTAACTATGTTTGCATCATTATATTATGTCAGGTGACTCAAATCTATTTCATGTGCAGCTTATTCTGTGGAAATTTCTGAGTTCACCCCTCCACTATGGGAGACCAAGAGTTTACAGGAGATCAACTTGCTGTTGTTTCTGATGAAGTTATGGGAGAAGCTTCTCTACCTGATGTCACAAAGTCCGTGACTCTGGACCAAGAAGGTGTTGAAAGTACATTGGAACCACAAGGCTTTGAACATTCATTGGAACAACAAGGCTTTGAAACTCCATTGGAACCCCAAGGCTTTGAGAATTCGTTGGAACAGCAAGGCTATGAAAATTCATTGGAACCACAAGGCTTTGAAAATGCATTGGAACAACAAGGCTTTGAAAATCCTGTGGAAGAGAGTTTAGTGAAGGAGGAAGAGCAACCGAAGCCAGATGATCTTTCTGGTATTAACATTTTACCGTTTGATCTGATTTATTTCTCTATTGCAAGCTTAAATGATGTGACGTCATATTCAGATGAACAGAGAGATGTTCGTTATATCACTCTAGGTAAATGGTCATTGTTGTAACAACCTGCATTTGTGGAGTGCAGTTGCGATCATGAATCACAAGTCAAATTTTGAATATGTTTTTTAGAAGCTGTTTGATGGGAGTGTTTAGTGTTGTGGATGGTTTTTTTTCGGTCACTTGCTTTGCTTGGTACTTTTGTTTTTTATAACCAAAGTCTATTTTTTTGTACGTTTTCTAGTTTGTGAGTTTTGCATTATGTCTTGATACCTTGCATGTGAGTTTTACGACCCATGCTTGCTTTTCTTTACTCGTGCCTACTCATCTTATTTTTCTCCACGAGTTTTTTGCCAACTACTTAGGCACTCTTTCTTTTTTAAAAAGAAATTCCCTTTTTGATATGTAGTCTTTGTTTATGAGGCATGCGTGATTTTTCGATTGTGTTTAACTACAGGTTCAACTTCAGAGGAAGAACGTCTTTGGGGCATGGTGAAGGCCAATTCTGCAGATTTTAATGCTTGGACCTTGTTGATCCAAGAAACAGAGAAACTGGTACGTTTTCTCATCATTTCAAATTCTTAATTTTTATTTGAGTGCATGTTGTGGTTGCTGTCGTTTTTTGTTCTCAAAATCATTGTATGTGGTTTGTACGGTTCATCAAAATATCCAAATCAAGGATGGAGTACTTCAGTAGTAGATATTTGAGCAGAAAAAGTTTGAACAATATTCCTTGCTGATCCCTTCTGAGAAGTTGGTCCAGTCGAAAGAAACACACAGTCATGTGTATTCCAGTCAAGCATTATGTGACTAGAAATAGGCGTTTGGTGCCTGAATATCAGGTCTTTGACTAAGAATGGCCTGTTTCACATTACAGTGCTTGCATTGTATGTAAGCATTTGTTGACCACAAATAGACATAAAGGGGCAAAAGAAGGAACAAATATGTTTCAAGGGGGCAAAAGAAGGAACACAAGGGCAGAAAGAATCCTAATGGCGAGAAATAACTAATTTATGTATTTCAATATAGGATTTGAGATTTGATGCATTTCTCTGACGATGTTTAGTGTTTCAACTTATTTGGTGTTTGCATGTGGCATTTCTGACCTAATATTATGAGATTTGCATTTTGCATTCTATGGCCAGATGATGATAGTTGAGTGTTTGACAAAGTCTATTAAAAAATACATAGGGACATCTAACCTCTGGAGGCCCTTCTCTAACACCCATGAGACTTACTTTGATTGTAAGAGTCACAGTCTTGGTGACCTTTAAGGTGATACCCAAGTGCCTAATGTTTCTTGATTTTTATGCTTGCAGTGCTTGACACTGTCTTATCTTATTTTTTGAGAAATCAATGGGAGTTTTGGATGTGAAGGGGGCCAATTTACCCCATAGTTGTGTGGTGGAACTCCTGTTGAGTTAGTGAAATGTTCATTGACATCTTACAGTTCCTTGATTAGGGATTGTGATTCATGAGATATAAGATTGTCACGTTAAGGACTTCAAAAGATGTAAAAAATATTATTAGAGGGAAAGGCTATTTATGTTTCAAGTTTCAACTGTCAGGAGATGCTTGCTTTAGAGGCACAAATCTTTTCTTCTAAGAGAGAGATTTGTACGTGCAGGAAAATATTTCAAAGATTCGTAAAGTCTACGACATTTTCTTGGCGGAATTTCCATTATGCTATGGCTACTGGAAGAAATATGCTGACCATGAGGCCCGCCTCGGGGTTCAGGAGAGAATTGGTGAGGTTTATGAGCTAGCAGTGAGAGCGGTAACTTACTCTGTGGACATCTGGATGCACTACTGCTCATACGCAATGGAAAAAATTGAAGATCCAGAAGAACTTCGCAGGTATGACCTGGGAATTTTCTCACAATGCGTGTCGCCGTCCTGTTCTCTTTTATTTGCAGGCAACAGTTACAAATAAAGTCCATGTTGCATCTCCCGAGTGAATGTGGCCTATAATCTATGGAGTTCGTTTGGTGGTTTTCTTTTCTGACCAGTAGTACTGCAGCTTTTGACTCTGAACTAATGCTTTCTCTTCGCAGGAAGGGCACGTTTGGCAAACGGTTTGACTATGCTTTGTTTTTGTAGGCACTTTCATTTTTTCAATGTAATGAGATTGCCACCAGTAAATATTTATTGTCTTAAAGTCCGTTGATCACAGCGATTATGCTGGGGTGCCATCACAATGTTTTCAAAATTTTGCACTTTCATGAAACTTTAAGAAGCTAGGTAGGATCCATTTTTGTCCACATTGTCTGGTCTTTACTGCTTGACACTTTTGAGGGTACCATGCCTGCACAACTGAACTTGCAACAAAAGCTGCTGTGGGAGTTCGGGTCTAAGTAAGAGCAAAGAGAAGGCCTCGCGCCTTTGTACGCTTCTCGTTGTTGCGGCCGTAGTGTGGTTTGGTGGGAAGGTAAATGCAGCGCGTTTATGCTTCTGTTTGGAAGTCTAAAGCAGTTCCAGTGACATTTTTCCATACCATGGGAGCTTTTCCTACTCTATTGGGTCATCCCCAACTTTTTCCCGTTGTGATCTTCTCTATGCGATATTTGAGGGCTTACGGTTTGGGGATTGATCATGGTTTTGCAGGCTGTTTGAGCGAGGTCTCTCATATGTCGGAACTGACTATTTGTCACATCTGCTTTGGGACAAGTACATTGATTTTGAGTACTCTCAGCAGGAATGGAGTCGTCTAATGCAAATCTACACACGCATTTTGCAAATTCCCCTTCAACAACTTGATCGATACTATCACAGGTAAGGAGTTTTATCTCGTGACAAGTTAGTAGCAGGCAAAACGTACTTGGAATTTTTCATGCTGGAACCTTGGATTCTCCAGGGAAATGGGAGACCATAATTGAGAAATACGATAGGGAAAGTAGTGAAACTGCACGTCATCATGAAGTAAACTAGAGCAAGGTAATCATAATAGCGCAGATGGATGTGACAAAAATGTAGTGAGAAAGCAATCTATACAAGTGAGAGGAATTGGTTGAAACAAAGGAACTGCACGCCATCATAAAGTAAACTAGAGCAAGGTAATCACAATAGCGCAGATGGATGTGACAAAAATTTAGTGAGAAAGCAATCTATAGAAGTGAGAGGAATTGGTTGAAACAAAGGTTTTTATCAAGACTCCTGGAAATTGTCAAAAAAGGTTGAATTTGGCTACCATAAGTGATTGGGATTCTTCTATGTGAAACACGCTTCTGTACGTGGTGAAATTCTTGCCCATTTTTTTCATTGTATTTTCTGTAATGTTTCCCAGAAACATTTGCCCACTTGGGGAAACATGGAGCTGGCAAAACATGTTTTTGCACGAAAATAATCAGAGAATGTGTTCTTTCAGAACTATGGTTGCAAGGAGTTGGATATCTATCAAATAATATATCAATTCCTTGCTTGTGAATATTCCTTCTAGGTCCTCTATGGTTAGTAAGTATGAATCTTTGGTCGATATTACTTATGGCTGTTCATTGTGGGGATTGTTTTATTGTATGTAGATTACGATACAAATGAGAGAACGTTGCTCATCGACATTTTCAGGTGTAGAAGTACAATTTGTTTAGAAGCAGTTCTATGACCAGTAATGATCATTCCTCTATCAAAAAGCTCTGACCTTGTGAACCTGGGTAACCTCTTTAAGTTGGATACTCACTTGGTTGTTATTAGCCTGCTGTGCAGTAACATGTTATCTTCAAGTGTAGTGGATCCCTGCAATTGTTGAGTTATTGTTCGAGAATGACTATTTGACTTTTAACTATATGTAGGATAGTGAGATCTAGCTATTATGGAGACTTAATTATTTGAGAAGGGCTATTTGCTCTGACATCATCTGTTACTTTGAAAGTTGTCAGTGGCTTGGATCCATTGTACCTGCAGTCCAGAGTGTGTAGATGCTGATTGGAGAGTCAATTGAGTGCTGTGGAAAAGTTCGACGGAGGTGGGCAAGAGGGAGATGGCAAGGAAAAGCAGGGATTGTTGAGAGAGAGAGAGAGAGAGAGAGAGAGAGAGAGAGAGAGAGAGAGAGAGAGAGAGATCTTTTTTAATGTCCTTGAAGTACCCTAAGGTACTAGGACTAAGAGAGAGAGAGTTCAGGAATGATCTAGTTATGTCGTTTAAGGTGCAGAAGATCAAACGATACATTGCAAGTGATTCTTATTCTGGGAGTGTAACACATTTTCGATTTAAAACAGAAACAAAAACTGATATCAGTAAAACCACGATGAAAGACTTGCTAAAAACTAAATGAAATAGCAATGAGAATAATGATAATGATGATGGTGATGATTACTCTAGAATATGTCAGCTGATGGTTTTGAATCACCTTCTAGAACATGCTACATGTACCCAATGCTAGTTATACAGGTTTGGTTTTAGTTTTAAGCTTGTCAAGTTATAAGCCGTTTGTTCCCGGTATCCTCTTCAGAAGCTTGATGATTTATAAGGCTTTGCTTTGGTTGCAGTTTTAAACAGATAGCAAGTAGCAGACCTTTGACTGAACTTCGGACACCTGAAGAAAATGCTGAAGCCGCTGCTTCTGCTGCCATAGTGGAATCTGCACTTGAAGTTCCTGAAGAAGGTGCAGAGGTGCCACCTGGAGGCGAAGAGATACCAAGGGTTGAAAAGCTAGCAGGTTATAACGAAGCGGAGGAACTGGAGAAATTCATTGGTTTGAGGGAGGCTCTCTATAAAAAGGCCAAGGAATGGGATGCTAAGATTCGGGAGTTTGAAACTGCAATCAGAAGGCCTTATTTTCACGTGAAGCCCTTGGATGATACTCAGCTTGCAAATTGGCATCGTTATCTTGACTTTATTGAAAAAGAGGGTGAATACGAGAAGGTATGATGTTTTCTTGAACCAATTCATTGGTGAGTTTGAACAATTTTAGGCTCGAAGCTTCGATTCCATACTATGTGCCCCACGAGCGACCCTTTTTATTACTAGTATATTAGCTGACCCTGAATGGTGCAAAAGGATAGCACCAAACATTTCATTTGGGAAGTCATATAATTTTGTTAGACTAGATAGATATCAAGAACTGGTAATTGTTCATAACTGGTATGTACTATGCAATAAAAAGACTTCTGCAATGATGAGAAATCATGAGGTTCTCTATTAGATTTTGCAGACAGTACCCTTTTATGGTCTAAGATTATTAATCTGGGTGACACGGAGAACGTGGCTTCTTAGATGTGCCACACATTCCCAGGCCTGCTCTGGTTGGGAGCGTGTGAGTTCGGCAATGTGACATGGGAACGAGTTCCCGAGAAATGGGAACGTGTTCCCGGGTTTCAGTGTCTGCAAAAACGTAAAAACAAGATAAATGAAGGACGAAGCATTGGGAAATTGCATAGATATGATACTCATTGTCTGTTTTTTTATACTTTGTGTAATTGCTTATATGAACTTCAAATTTGATGTGTACGTAAGTGTTTTTATTATACGTTACTATGTCGGCCTGGCGTTCCCATTCCTGTTCCCATTTTTTTTACGGACGCTATCATTCCCATTCCCGTTGCTGTTCCCTTGTCACTATGTGTACCTATAGTATTGTCTATAGCAGGCGTACTATTTGCAAGCTATTTTTATCCAAAAATTGTGCCACTTCAAATTGTGCAATGTTGTTACTTTGTTTTTGAATATAAAGTAATGGTTTTACTTATCTATTCCAAAGTGTGTTTTGTTTCCAGAGTTTAAATCAGGATTTAGGCATGTTAGCATTTGAAAAACTTCAAGATGACCAGGTTGCCATAGCAATGCATTTTCTCAGATCTAGAAATATAAATTACACTTGTAGATTGCTCACAGTGTTGTCAAATCTGTTTGTTATTTATATTTAAATTACACTTTAATTGTTATTGTCTTTCTACTTTAGACCTATTTCATGTTGGTTGTGAAATTCGTACTTGTAAGGTTTTTTCATTTCCATGAATTATCATCTATTGTCCATGCAAGGCTTGGCAGTTTTTTTTTGATACCCTTGTATCTATGCAGATTGTGAAGCTATATGAAAGATGTCTTATCGCTTGTGCAAATTATCCTGAGTACTGGATACGCTATGTTCATAAAATGGAAATGGATGGGAGCCTTGAAGCTGCAAATGATGCTCTAACTCGGGCAACCCTGGTATTTGTTAAGGTTGGTTATGCATTCTCTATTGGACAATTGATATTGCATTCCCATTACTGTTAATTTGTTTCTTGTTTGTACGATCTAGAATTTTGATAGTGGAGTAAACTATAACAATGACCATCAGGTACTAGCAATCAGATTGGGACTTGAAACTTCCCTTATGTAATTCTTCCAAGATCTCTGGTGAAACTGTGGGCCTCAATATAAAGCGTGCAGACTAATGGAGTTCTGTGTATTGCAAATCAATATGATTAAATAGATCATTTTCTAGGGAAGTGTGTGAAGAAAGGGCTGGGACCTCAGAATGAGTAGAGTAGAGAGAAGAATTAAGTGTTATCATTGACTAATTCCAAGAGGATTGGCTATGTTGGGAGCAGCTAGTTGGGAGTGTGCAGATGCGATTTGTAAGATGAGCTCGATACATCAATAGAAAGTTTATTATAAATAAAACCTAAAATGGTTTTTTTTGAAACCTCAACTCAAGGTTTAATTGCAGAAAGGTTGCAAGCAGGGTCAAAATTGACCGAAATGATTTCAAAACTCCATATTTGCTTTTCGTTCGACCTTGGACACTTTACTCGTGCCAGTTGGGGTTGGTTATGTCGGAATTATCTCTTGGTAGCATGATATTATACAGATTGTATGATCAAGAAGGCATGACTCTAGCTTCTGAGTCAGGCTGAATCTGAATCCTGCATCCTATTAGGGGAGAAGTCAATTGTACGGAAAACAGTGTTTGAGTTTTGACTGGGTTCATGTTATTGGACTGAGGATTCATTTATTTTTGGCTGAGAGTCGAAGTTGTTGAGGCATGTGTGTATGTTGATCAATCAATTTCATCAGGCTCCTCTGTGTAATCGACTGGGCACGTTACTAGGTGGTGTTACTGCAAGTGTGTGCATGATTATGGCATTATCCAATTCAGTTATGGTGAGGATTCATGCACAACTAGAAAGTGACACAGCAACTATTCGAGTGATATTTGACCGTCGAGATTGAATGGAGATATGATGAACCGTAGTTGCTGATTACCGTGACGAGTGTGAAGCAAATACAGTATTCATGTGAATTATTTGTTTCAGATGTTGTGTATGTCATAATTTTCTGGATCAGATATTTAATGTCTTGAATCATGAATTATTTTTTTCCTTACTTTTTATGGGGGGACTTGTTTGCTCAACTCTTCCCTGTTTCTCAAGGGCGTTTCTACCTGCAAAAACTTTTCCAAATTTTGTTATGGGTAATAAAGTTTCCTCCCTGTTTCCCAACGGTGTCTTTACCCGCAAAAACTTCTCCAAATTTTGTTATGGGAAGAGAAGTTTATTCCCTCCCATGGTGCAACGTCTCTTCGTTGGAGAAAATGAGTTTTTATCTTCTACAAGGGCAAGTAGCCATTTGTTGGTTTTTGGTGTATTTGGTCTCTATCTTTGAGGTGTCCATGATATTGGTTAGAGCAATGAGAAGTCTTTTTGTTCCATAACCCATATCTTGCTTCATGTTTCTAGTATCCAATATCTTGCTTCACATATCCTTTATCCTGTATCTTGCTTCTTTGTTTCTTGTTCCCCAGTGGGCCTACATTTTCGTGGGGTGAGGATTTTCCAAATCTTCTTGTCTTACAATCCCAATTTCATAATCAGGAGATTTTAGGCTTGAGTCTATGGTTTTGTTGCTTGGAGTACTGTATTTTAGTGAAGTGCAAATTCGTGGGCACATGTAGAATTGGTCTTTTATAGTGTTAGCTATATCTGGAATAGCAGGAAAACCTTTGCAAAGTGTAGAATCTGGAAACTGTTTCAATCCCGTATCGGCGTATTGACCCAGCTAGGAGTAATTTGTAGAAGTATAGATTAATCAGATAGTCTTATGTTAATGAGATCGAGTATGACTGGAAAACTGTGTGGCCGAGTAGTTGAAGAGCAAGTGGCCAAATGAGAAGATCCTTGCTTAGTTGCCCAGAGGACGAAGCTGGCTATTGTGGTGTCTGGCACACATGCACATGTCATGTAACTGCATGTGAGAAATATGCCATTAAAACTTTATAACTTATAAATGAATCCAATTTTCTTTAGTTGATGAGTTTTGTGTGATTCGTTGAGTTCATAATTCTTGTGAGAACTGAGGCTGCACTGTCTTCTTTCGAGTTAATGTTGTGGTTCTCGTTTCTAATTTTGGCATGTACACCTTATCTTAGCACAGTGAGTTGGAGGTGGAGGCTGGTATGTGCACTTGGGACATTGTTTGCATGGTCATGGTTGGCTGTGCTAGAATATTTATCTAGTATGTAGTTAGCTGAACATTTGAAACTAGAAATGGTGAATAACTGCTTAAGTTTTTTTTCTATGTTTTTAGTGGGAAAGATATTTTTGAAATTTTTAAGATACTCCAAAGCACCTTTTGTTGAACTTAAAAAATGCTCAGATTTGCTGATCTTTAGCTCCTCCTAACCGACTTTTCCTATCTTGTCTTGTTTTATGTGCTCATTAACTCGTTAGATGCAGATAAAGGTGCTTATTACTAACTTGATATTTCTTATTTCTTTTTCATCAGAGGCGTCCAGAAATTCATCTATTCGGAGCAAGGTTTAAGGAACAACAGGGAGATATTAATGGTGCACGATCAGAGTATGAGCTTCTTAGCTCGGAAGTTGCTCCTGGCTTATTAGAGGCCATTGTCAAGCATGCGAACTTTGAGAAACGCCAGGTAAAGATCTTTCCTGAAAATTCTATCAAAATTTAGATGAATGTCAATAATCATATGATTTGTTTTATGCCAATGAATGTTTTGCAGACTAGCTACTTGGACCCATTGTATTTTATGAACACTCTTTCTTCTGTAGTTGATTTGAAGTTGAGAAGTAATCTGGATCAGATCAAGGTTTCACTTGTTAGGGAAAGGGAAGCGATGTGTTATGGGGGATTTATCCTATCTGATATCTTTCTGTAGTACATTTCAAGCTTGTCTTTTGTTTTTTCTCTACACAAACTTCTCATTGGTGTTTTTGTTCTGTAAAGTTGGCACCATAAAAGAATGTTGGGAAGGTTGAATTTTTGTGAATGTTTCTGTATCTGTTCTGAAAAATTGGAGCTTGACAGGAAAACACTGAAGGTGCTTGTTACATCTATGAGACAGCAATCGAAGTTGAAAAGTCAAAGGAAGATCCTCGGGCATTGCCATTAATGTTCATCCAGTACATCCGATTTCTTGATCAGGTATTGTTACCTGTTTACTATATGCTAAATTGCTGGTATGTTTAAAAAACTGTCAACTTGGTATAGGGTTGTCTAAGGCTGAATTTATTCAAAAATTGAATGAATATGGATTATACTGGGTCCCATTTGTGTAGATTATTGTTTCAAATTTTATTGTCTCGTTTCATTGAATGCTCACGTGATCTGAGAACTTAACCAGTAAACCTGCTTAGTTTAGGTAGTTTACTGAAGCACTAATTTTCTATGTTTGCTATGACGTGTACATATGGAACAACTTATTTTTTTCTTATATTCGTTGCCAAAGCAGGTAGTTGGCAACTCGGATAAGGCTAGAGAGGTTCTTCTGTCTGCTTTGGAGCGGCTTCCTTTGTCAAAAGTTCTTTGGGAGGTACAGGGTTATGATGTCCATATTATCTTGCTTGGTTGTTTTGCATTCAGGATGTTTTGACGTTGCCATGGAAATTCTAAATTGGCATTGGTTGCAAGTTTGTGTTTTGTGCTAAGGAGATGTTTCCTTCACAGTAAAAACTGATTTCTAGGCAGGGAGTAACAAGAGATAGCTGTTTTTGGTTTGTGGGGTTTAAGTATCCTTTATGAAAGTGAGTGACAGTTTTCTTCTATTGTATCTATGCTGCAGGCAGCAATCCACTTTGAGACATGTCACTCTGGAGAAAAGCAGGTGCATCAATTAGATGCCCTTGTGGAACAAGCCACTGCTCCTCTGAGAACTGATGGTTCTCCAGGATTAAATGGTGCAGATCGAGAGGAGATTTCTAATATCTTCCTAGAGGTTTGACAAATCTTAGTTGCAAGTTCTTGACAGTGGTCATGCACTTCTTTTTTAAATGAATGTTTTAGTTTCTTATGTCCTTTAATTAACAACCCTATGGCATAGATTTCGTACTTTTTTGAATCACGGCCTGAATTTTTAGTCAATAACAGGCATAACTATAGTAATAGCAACATCAGGGAAGTCCCCACAAAATATAAGAAAGTGCTTATTATTTTTATGTGGTTGCAGTTCTTAGATGTTCATGGTGATGTTCATGCAATTCAGAAAGCAGAAGCCAGGCATAGACAACTATTTCCGGCTCGTAAGACAAATGCAGAATCCAAAAAACGCCCATCACCTGATAGTAGTGTCTCCGATCGTGCCAAGGTTCATAAACCTTATGCTGGTTCACACGCAACAGCCGCTCCTGCTCCAGCTGGGCCACAACCTTATGCAAATGGGCAGGCTCCATGGGGTGGTGCCTACGGTCCTCAGGCATATCCTCAGCAAGCCCAGGCCTGGCAGCAGCCGCCTCCGCAACAGGTTCCTCAAGTGCAGCCGCAACAATGGAATGCAGGTTATGGTGGTCAGCAGGTAGAAATATTTTCTCTTCCAAGCTTACGATGCAATTGATTTATTCAGCCTCTTTGCTTTTGAACCTACTCCTGACTGTTGATTATGTACATAGTGCTAGCGAAATATTTGAGCTGATTCCTGACTGTTTATTACTTTCATAGTGCGATGTTCTTATGCTTCACAATGTTTTCTGGCTGTAGGCTGGCTATGGAAGCTACAACGGGTATGCTGCATATGGCCCTCCACAGCAGCAGGCACCGCCACCGCAGCAGCAGCCTTATCCCTCATATGGACAGGGCTATCAGCAGGTAATTATGCAATGATGGATCATGCTATAACTTCAATTTTAATGTTGAGTAAAGCAACTTGCTCATCAGCTTTTGTGTAGCTTTGTCCATGAGTTGAGATCTTGTTTTCATTGCATTTGTGCGTGGAATTATTATTGATGATTCAATTTACATAGAATCAATTGTGTCGTTTTACAGGCATATACTCAGCAAAATTATGGTCAAGCTGCTGCTGCTGCTGCTTATAGGCCTGCAGAACAGCAAGCGACAGCTCAACAAGGCTATTATCAAGGATATTACTAACAATCAAGAAACTGGCCAAATCATGTGGGAGCTGTTTGGTCATGCAAATCTTTGTATTCTTGAGTTGTGAAGTCAACACTATTTTAGAGAATACTAGAGGGAGTTCAGTCATAATCTTTTTAAGTGAAGGTGTGCTAAAGGCATGCCGTCTTCATTTCTACTGCGCATATGTTCAGTTTTCTGGCCAGGTTGTTTGTGATAACTGGGGTATTGTAAGAACAATGATAGAAATGGTCGGAGTTTCAAATTTTTTGCTGTTTCCAAGTGTTAATGAACAAGTTGGAAACAGGATAACAAGGAGGATAGTAATACAGCATCCTTGGTGGCTAGTGAGAAAGCCATAAGCAAGTATGTTTGAGGAGCTCATCTACAATTATCATTCGTGTGAGAGCACATTTCTGTTCTATTCAAAAGTCGTGTGATGAGTATTCGTGAATGCATCAATTATTTTGGATACAAACGTTTATCTGTATTCTTGATGACTTGTTAGCCCTTTTATATGTGTGCTACAAGGAACTCGTCCGTGGAGATTGCTGAGATGTCAACCATCTGAAGCCTTTACTTTTGCTATGCCCAACTCATGCTACTCTTGCCGTCCCTCTTGCAGGTTTGCCCTTTCCAATACTTTCCTGTTAATATTGTCATTTTAAGACTACTGTTATACCTGTTAAAGGATATAGATGTAGCTGCAGTAAATTCTTCAATCTCTTGGCTATTTGCTTTTATGCAGTTCGGTAGAGTTCGGAGATTCTGATTTGTAACTAAAAAACTCGAACTGCTACATGGTACATATTCTCTTGGACATTGAGAACTGCTGTTTGGTGGATCCCTGGACAGTGTACTTGTTAATTTTGCTTTTCAAACTTTAGACCCATGTACCTACCTGACTTTTTGCCAATAGGTAGTAGTATTATACGTTTCACGTAGGAGGCTTGATTGAAGATCTGCCATTCTGGTAAGTTAAGCTCTCATAGCTTTTTGTTGTGATTTTTTATATTCAGTGCAATCCTCCTGTTCATCACGGTGTCATTTCAGTCATTTAAAATGGCCATTGACTTGGCTTGCTGATCAATATTGGTAACTGCATATGAGTGATGAATACTAAATAACTCAAATCATTTGGTCTAGTACAGGTGTGCTGATGAGTTTCACTTTCCAAGGATGAGACCCAACGCTTTAGCTCACCCACCCTACTTTTATAACTTTTGTGAGAGAGCTTTGAATATCATGGACATGTTTTCAATGGAAGTCAACTTCTTAGTTTTCTTATTAGATGAAGAGAGGGCATGATTGAAGTTTGTTAGTTCAAGATGATATATATGTATAAACCTGTTGGTTTTGTATGGCCCCTAATACTTCTGGAGTAACATAAAGTTGTACATCATAACACTGCCACATATTGGTTTGCAAGTTATTTTTACTTGAGATTTCATTCAGGAAAGATTCTTTTTGTCATTAGTAATCAGAAATTCATAAGATGGAACCAGTCCAGATATCAGAGGATGAGGTTGCGTGAAACCTTGCCTGATACCTCCTTGAGCGGCCGTACTCACAGACTTTCTCCATATGAAATTGTATAGTCAGATTTCATCGATTTAATGGAAGTCTGAAGAGATGGCATGCTTGTGGAAAAGTTGTGAAGGAAAATGTATATCTTCTTTTTCTGTAAGCTTGTTGTGGATTTCTATTTTCTATTTACATCCCAACATGCTACAAGTATGCCTCTAGTTGCATGAGAATGTGCAACATGACAAAAGCATGTTTTTAACTATAGTAAAAGCCAAAAATTTGATGCCAGTTATTCCCTTCTGATTCTCTTATTGTTTTCAATGAAAGTCATTTTTTGGGTTTTCTTTATAAATTGAACAGCATGATCGAAGTATGTTAGTCCAGAACTAAAGACGTCAAGTGCGTTTGCCTTTCAATTTCATTTCTCTCAAGCTTGTTTCATTTTTCCACTTGCATGCAACTTGACTAATGCTGGAGAAATTTTTGGTAAAGAAGCTCGTCAGTTTGAACAGTATAGTCATGAACGATCAAGTAATCATTCTTCTTCCACACCTTTATACTTGGCTGTAGGTGTGCGTTCATATGTTTGTCCTTTCAATCACATTGATACTCATTTTTCAGTAGCCTTGCTGGTGAAGTATTACTACCCTTCATTGCCGCAAAAATCCAGTTTCATAAAATCATCCATGAATCAGTAAGAGATTTTAGGCCTTGAAGTTCACTTGAACAAGTCATGTGTGATTTCTGTGAGCCTATGATTGCGATAAAGACTTACATCAAACATGGATTAGTAAGAGATATCAGCCTCAAATGCACTTGAACAAGTCGTGTGCATATTCTAACCATGGCAAGCGAAGGGTCTGAGGCAGTTAAGCAATGTCAATTGCATGACAAATATCTACGTAGCATTACTATTGTTTGGACAAATTTTCTTTCTTTTATTAGTACTTGTAAAAATAAGTTCACAGTATTCAGAATCCAGAAGGTTGATTGTGACCAAAGATGCAGGTAAGTCTGCTAAGAAGTGAGTTAAATCTCTTCCTATATGCACTGAGTGGAATCGAAGTTCAGACCTCAAGATAAGGTTAGTATCAGCCATTGAATAGGTTGTATTTTCTACCAATTATGGGTGCACCTTCAACCAATAGTATGCAAGCAAGGTAATCACATGAACTTTTAAAATTTGATTCTTTCCATTTCGTTATAAATTCTTCTTGAGTTCTCTACTTGGTGGATGTCCTCAAGCCATTTACTCTGTCCTAGCTAATATTCAATCTAGATATGGTGGTAAGCTTTTGTAACAAACCAATTTTTTACTCTCTCTAGAAATGAACTTGCACCTTTGAATATGTTAATGAGAATAGCTAGCTTGAAATTATTCCTAATTATCATGGCAAGATCTGAATGAAAAGAATTCGGAAAGTACTGTGAAACAGACTTCCTTGTGTTAGTTCTGCTGAAAAGCTTAATCTATTCAGCTGGAAAAATAAGTTAGATGCATTTCTGAATATTTTAATCTGCACTTTATTGATGCATAAAGAAGACTAAGATTGTTGACTGACAGAAATTATAGTATTACGGTATTACCTAGTTTGAAGTCCAGCAAATCTACCTGTCTTGGATCATTTGATATACTGGCTGATGCGCTATCTTTTCTCAGATCTTTTCATGTTTTGACACTTGTAAAGGATCCACCATATAAGAGATCCATGATAAGAGAATTTTTGTTGTTGGAAGGAGAGATTTCATTGGAGATAAATCTGAGATGATTTTCTTGAAGTTAAGTGGAAGACCTGAATTCCTATAGTTATATTCAGTCAAAAGAGGAATGTATGTTGACTGCTACTAAAAAAATGCAAGATGGCAAAACTGAATGTCATTATCGAAATGGTATAACTCCAACGGTGATAATTTGCACTTGACTACAATATGAAGGATATATTTTTGCAAAATTTATCTTTAAGCAGGCACACCGTTCCAACAAAAAAGGCCTTATTTTGTTGGAAATAATACACCTTATTTTTGTAATTTTCAAAAGAGTGACGGTGATGCTTGAAGTTCCTTTTGAAA